>MU089823.1:0-77913 GCA_014858505.1 Corymbia citriodora subsp. variegata
TGTGGAATAATGGCGTAGGAATGAGAACATACCTTCAAAAAGAAAAAAAGGTAGCATCTGTGGTTCCTCAAACACATGTTTGAGACAGGTTAACAAACCAACATTACATGAAGGAGGACCAAATCAATGCAAATTGTCCTCAAAGAAAAGGTAGTACTTGTTCCAATTTAAGCTTGACTTGTTATGAGAGTAAGCCGTTTCTTTTCTGTTTTTCTCTTTTACAAAACCTACAAAAGCAGAGGACATTAAGGTGGAGGCAAATCCCAAATGGATAAAAGGAAAAGCGACCTAGATGAAAATGATGCCTCTTCAAAGAAAAAGGGAGCATCCATTCCAAGTTAAATCAACCTACTCATGAATTAACTAAGATCATTCATTCTTGTAGGTGACAATCATGGAAAAGCGACCATGCCCGCCTCAAAAAGCAAAAGGGAGTGTTCATTCCTAATTTTAACACTTCTCAATTTCATATTTGACACTGTTCTCTCCTTTCAAACAGGTCACAAAAGGAAATCAAGATTTTTGCGGATAAGGAGATACAAGGGAACGAAAATGCAAGAGAAGCATCCAACCTTGAAAGGAAAAAAGAAGAGTGCATCTTGTTCCTAAACCTAACTCATTTTTTTATGAAAATGACACTTTTTTGGATGACAAACTGGAGGGACACGTTAGATTTTGATATCAAAAGCGAACTGACTAATCAAGAAAATGGCCTGGTTTCAACTGAAATGGAAGACCGAATTTTCCTCAATCTTAGCTTGCATTTGCTCTTGTATAATATCTCTTGAGTGCCATTTCCCTTTAAATAGGGACAAGCTACCATGAGGGGATGTAAAGGAACTAAGATAAAAAATTCACCAAATTTTCGGAGAAAATGGTGTATATCATGTACGAACATAGCTTGATTAATGACACTATTTTCATTTACAGGTGGCAAGCTCAGGGGCATGGATGGTTCGAGGTTTCCCAAATTCTGCAGGGGTAGATAACTGAGTTGAATTGGTGAATAATTGAAGATTCAATGTAGAAAACCTCTATGAGCTCATCCTTGAAGAAGGCAAGAAACGACACCTAATGGCTCTGGTCATAAAATCTGACACTCTGTCTTTTGCAAGAATAGGTCCAAGTCCTCTTATACTTGCTTGTGCTAATATTGCGATGTTTATCATGCTAAAAGTTGATGAATCCTTACACTGCTTGTATTCTTCGAAGTGAGAATTTTGCATGACAATTTTGCCTATTCAAATCACCAATTTCATTTGAAGCTTCTTTAGTCAGACAATTCAATGAATTATGTGTGTTGCTAAGAATGCCAAATGAGAAGTGTCGGGATGAGGAAAGGCAATCCCTATCATACACACGGTCCCTTATACACTAAGACGAGTATAAAATATTCCATGTTCTCGAGGTAAAGAGTTTTCTTGCAAAAGGTACATAGACTGAAATGATGAGGGGCATCTTATTTCTCTTCCTTATACAATACAGGTAACCATTGTTTAACCCCTTTGAGCTTGAATGTCAGAAGAAATTCTTTCAAAAATAGCCCTATCAAGAACCACCCATTATTGGGGCAAATTGGAGGTAAGGGTGCTATTACAAGGTGAAAAAATGGATAGAACTTTCTTGCCTTCACTAGTATCAATCTTCGAGTGTCTTTAATGCAAATGAACTCAAATGTGAATTTAAGTGCCTTAAAATGATGAAGAGCATTCATTTTTCTATCATACACACATTTTATCCCTTGCATAACCCAATTGAGCCTGTAAATTAATTTCTAAAAAAAAACCTAGTTGGTGATCATCCCCACACCGGGGCAAGGTAAATGAGTTACCATATTGAGACAATGTGGTTCGGAGTGTAGATTGAAGATCTAGACCCAAGAGTTTAAACGAACTGAATTGTCCAAGAGTTGATGGCCCCATAAAAGCCAAAGTTTTTCTATTCCATTGGGGCATTGCAAGAAATGTATTGAAAAAGGGGAAAACAAAAAAAAAACGAGAAAAAAGGGGTGAGAGAAAAACTATTGAAGCCCAATTTTTGAGGTCGAAGGCCAAGTTTTTGAAAATCATCCTGTAAAGATCAATGTTGGACTCTCATGGTTGATAAAGTATCGACACAAGAAGACAATCCCGATGCCAAGGAGAAGATTGGTAATGATGCCAAGATGATCACTTACTTAAAAACCCTTCAGTCAAAAATCTTTGAGCCTAACAAATCCTTTCATTTCTCAACACATAAACCTAGCCTATGTTACATCCTTTTAAAGTCTCTTCAAATTATGGCACTTAAATTAACATAGGGGTTTTAGATGTCAAAAGCTTCGCTCAAAGAAGTGCAGGCAAGATTGTTTCTATTTCATTTGAAGGGTTCTTGATTTGTAAACCAAGTGGAGATGATGCATGAAGAACAATCAAAGCCATGAATTGAATATCCTTTGACCAAACCTACATTACGGTCCTATTAAAAGACCCCTCAGATCGGTAAGATTGTACCGCTTGCAAGAAAAGCTCGGACCCTTGTTAACATGATGACGATGGTGAGATAGAGTGATCATTTCACAGCATCTCAAAGAGTGAAAAGTCCTTTCAAACTGGAAGTCTCTTATTTGGCATTTTGAGTAAATCCATGTCATGAATAAAGGTTTTCTTGATAATGATTTTCTCTTGTGGAATTTGGTGATGCAGACATGGTGAAATTGATATGCTTAAATCTCAATTAAGTAATTTAATTGTTTTTTTCAAAGATATACATGGGTATTTAATCTAATAGAGACAAGAGCCATGTGGCGAGTACTTTGCTTACCTTTGAATCATTACCCGATGAAGATTCCATGTATATCATCAAGACAATTCGGATACCTGAGGTGAGTTCCAGGTACCCTTCCAGACTATATGAGGCGAGTTCAAATAGTCTGTCTATTATACCTGAGGTGAGTTCCAGGTACCTTTCAAGGCAATTTGAGGTGAGTTCCAGATGTCTATTTAATACCTGAGGTGAGTTCCAGGTGTCTGAGGTAAGTTCCAGATGTCTATTTAATATCTAAGGTGAGTTCCAAGTACCCTTCCAGACTATATGAGGCGAGTTCCAATAGTCTGCCTATTATACCTGAGGTGAGTTCCAGGTACCCTTCCAAACTATATGAGGCGAGTTCCAATAGTCTGCCTATTATACCTGAGGTGAGTTCCAAGTACCTTTCAAGGCGTTTGAGGTAAGTTCTATATGTCTATTTAATACCTGAGGTGAGTTCCAGGTACCCTTCCAAACTATATGAGGCGAGTTCCAATAGTCTGCCTATTATACCTGAGGTGAGTTCCAAGTACCATTCAAGGCGATCTGAGGTGAATTCCAGATGTCTATTTAATACTTGAGGTGAGTTCCAGGTACCCTTCCAGACTAGATGAGGTGAGTTCCAATAGTCTGTCTATTATACCTAAGGTGAGTTCTAGGTACCCTTCAAGGTGATCTGAGGTGAGTTCTAGATGTCTATTATACTTAAGGTGAGTTCCAGGTACCCTTCCAGACGATCTGAGGCGAGTTCCAGTAGTCTGTCTATCATACCTGAGGTGAGTTCCAGGTACCCTTCTAGACTATATGAGGCGAGTTCCAATAGTCTGTCTATTATACCTGAGGTGAGTTCCAGGTACCCTTCAAGGCAATCAAAGGTGAGCTTTAGATGTCTGTAATACTTGAGATGAGTTCTAAGTACTCTTCAAGGCAATATGAGGTATTTGTCTAGACTCTCAACAAATAATTTCATACCTGAATACACTTTTCTAGGACTCTAGATCAACCTTGATAGGTACACACTTTATCTTTGTACTAGCATCATTCCTAATGCAGTTCCCTTCCCCCCAAAAGAAGAAAAAAGAAAAAAGAGAGCATTTGCATAATTGAAATTTAGGTGTCATAAATCTTTGAAGGAAACCTCTGCGAGACTCTCCTTCAAAGAGGAGCAGCTGTTGACACCTAAATTTTGACCTAACGTGTGGCTATATTTGGCAGGCTGACTCAACCCTTAAGCAAAATCAGAAATTATGTTCAGCCTAATAAGGGACCATGAACCTCGCCCATAATATGAGGAAGGGGACAAATGAATTGCACACGTGAGGATAGAAAATTCGGAAGGAAATCGGTGGGATACTAGGGGGTTGCAATTTTCACAAAGAATCTTCGAAGGAATTCATGGGATAAGATGGATGAAATGGAGGGAAGAAAACGAAGACATTTGTGGCAAGTGTGGTCTGTGGAGACTTACAAAAGGAAGCTAATGAGCTGGGAAATAAGATGGGATCAATCTGATTGGCTATGCAAGGAAGGTGGGAATCCTGATCAGTCATTCTTGTTGTAATGGATATTCGAATTTTGGTAAATGAGGATCTAAATTTCTGATTCAGAATCAAAAGCCAAAATATCGGGTGAACAGGAAGGCAGGAAATTCGACAAAGGAAGGAATCAAGATGTGAAATAGGAAAGATTGAGCTGGCCACAAAATCGCGTACCAATTTGCAAACCATGAATTAAGGCAATGAGAAAAGGAAATTCAGAAAATTGCCCATAGAAAGAGACGCTTGGGGCCATTATAAAAGGAGGGGAGAAGAGCATGAGAGGATCATCAGTTTTCTCATCACCATAGGAAGCTCTCTCGTGTTTTCACAATGTTGTGGTGCCTTGCATACATCACAACGCAATCCTTTTCTTGAGTCCTTAGTCTTCAAATGAGTCTCCAATAGCGGCTACAAAAGTTTTGTCCTCACTGAAGATCTCCATCGTTGATCATTGTTGCTGTTCGCTACTGGTTGCTGCTGGTTTGCTACTGTTCACTATCGGTTTGCTGCTGATTCGCTGCTGGTTTGCTGCTGATTTGTCAACGTTTGTTGCTGCTCTGGTGCGTCGTTGCTGCTACATTGCTGCTGGTCATTGCTGCTACATTCCTTTAGTTGTTTCATATAATATCGTGCTTCCGGTTTATGCCAATCTCTCTTAGAAACATTGTGATAATGATAATATCATTTTTAAAAAAAAATATGTTCAAGTTCATATTTTCTCATGATCATTATCGTTAGATGTTATTTTATTGTTCACTAAATTGTTTGGTCATATTTTACATGTTAATGGTGTAATATTACAAAATCCAACAAAGGTTGTATGCAAAACATTTTTTTAAAATAAGGAGAAAAGGTACAAGTCTCCGAACTCATGATTTTTGGTTCGCAGAAGTAAAATGTACTCCCACATTTTACTTGGGTGTCTAATCGACCTGAAACCGATTAGTGGCGGCTCCAATAGGTAAGATAAATATCATAGTTGAATCGAGTACCAAGTTGCGATTGGTAGGACTTGGGAGAGTCCGTGCTAAGCACTACATTTAGTAATCCATCAACCTCTTTCAGGAGGGTCGTGACAGACCTCCTTTGAAAGTCCAAGAGATGTGTCTGTGGATCTATCATGTGGGCATGTCTCAAAGATCATGTGCAAGGGTGGCCCTTTCCATAGGATTTGTTTAACCCTAGATTTTTTAAAAATAATTACTCTAGGTGAGTGGTGGTGGTGGCGGCGGCATACCATTTTTGATTAATGTGTTGCGGACCCTTTAATGGACATTCTCACTTTTGAAGTATCATGACTTCAGGACCTATCTAGGATTTGCGTCCTTAGAAACACCTATATCTAATTAAAGGAAATTACATTGTTTTGTTGAAGAAAAATCACTTTGATTACAATTTACTTAAAGCCTTAGGCAAAGCCACGAAATAATAAAAAATTATTAACTATTCACATTCACACAAAATTCATATTATTTTTCATTTGTAGAAAAAAAAAAGAAAGAATGGCCATCATCTTGATAACTCTTCACAATTATTTTGATGCAAAAGTACGGCAGGGTTCTTTCAAGTACAATCATGGTTAGATCTGTTGGTCATGAATCATATTTAGGACAAGCGAAATGGAATATCCAAATGGAAAATTTAATAGTGGGACTTAGGGTTTTGAGTTATGCAAAGATGTATTTTGTGCAATTTTTAGTTCCGCCTCGAGTCAAAAGGGGAGATGGGGTTAGGTCTCGACAGCAACATTACAAGCATACAAATCTCATTTTAATATTAATGATGCTCTATTTAATGATTAAATGATGAAGTATAGTCAAAGGCAGGTGCATGTGTTTGTTTAACCACGTGGAAGGGAATACAATGAAATGGGTTTATTCTTCTATTAGTAATTTTGATAATATTTCCAATTTCCTTTAAATTTTTTGATAAATTTCGAATTTATTATTTGGAGGTGGGAACATGCTGTTTATATGAGTAGGCTAAGTTTAACCATCGTGTATTAGGATCATCAAACAGTAACATGTTACTTGGAGGGTGTGCAGGGGTACTTGGCCCATAAGTTACTCCTAGATAATGTCGAAACACTTTTTTTTTTAATATTTTCCCAGGAAAAGGGTCCTGTTCGAATTCTTTAAATACAAAAAAAGAAAGATGTACAGGTCATGTTCTCCTATTAGCTTGACACGTGGATTCTTATTTACAGTGACCATGTGGAATTAAACTTAAAAAACATTACTAGCATATAAAAATGTTTCAGAGATCTTAATCATAATTAGCATGAATATGTTTTTCAGTACGTTGTCCCCTTTGAAAGGCTATTGCTTGTTCCCCCTTTTGCAGAAAAATATAATTATATCATTATTGCTTTCTGATTTTGGATAAATACTTTTCAAATTGAATAATCTCCTTATTTTATTTTCCTTTTGCCATGAACTGAGCATTGCTTCTCGAATTCCTAAATATTCTACTGTTAACTTCTTATAGACATATTGATAGGAAGATAAATGACATTCGTTATCACTACGGATGGTTAAAATGCAGAAAAAGTAAAGTGATACTAAATCCAGATACACATCATTCATCGAACAAATGATAATATGAAAAAAAATTATACTAGTTGTGGAATTAATAAAAGAATCATCGGAGATATGCATTTTTTTAATTCACAATTCAATTAATCATATAAATTTGAATGCGATTTCATTTTTAACAAGATTTCTTATCTGAGGCTTGACATATTAGTAATTTTTGAGTTCATTTTTGTTTCACAAATTGAGCAATCACTGTTTTATACTCGAAGATTACATGATTAGATAAAAATAATAATAGATTTTTTTCTTTTGTATTAATTTATGTAAATTTTGAAAACAAAAAATACTATAATACGTCATCATCACCATAAACATTTTTGTTAAGATAAATGACACAAATGGTCCCTAGATTTTGGCCCAATATACAATGCAGTCTCTAAATTATAAATTTGTTTGATGTGGTTCTTGAACTTTAACTCAATATCCAATGTGGTCCTTAAACTTTCAATTTATTCAATATGACCCATGAACTTTTGGTTAATATTCAATTTAGTCCCTAAAATATATGAAATGCTCAATGTTGCCCTTGAACTTTGAATTATTTAAAAGTTCAATGACGATATTGCTTATGGGGTTAAATTTCAAAAACCACATCATACACTAGATCAAAGTTTATAAATAATTTATGTCATTATCCCTTTTATTGTTGTTTTTATTATATAAAATTCCTTACGCATAGTGTCATGTAACTAGGGATATTAAGCCGACATATTGGTCACATGACATTGTGCAAAGCCCAAGCCAACTTAGGAGGAGGGATTTCACCTCCATCTTGTCACTCCAAGCGTAAGATGTTACTATATTTGTCTATTTGACAGTAGACACTTCCAAAGAATAAATGAGAAGTCTACCTTCCTCTCTCAAGATCCCTTTAATTCTTAAGTGTTAATTTTTACTTCCCCACTTAAGTGGGAATGCTTCCGTATTTTTAAATTTTTAGAGTTCAGACGAAATAATTTAAAATTGTACTCATGTCCATGTCTTTAGAGTATGTTATGTGGCTTTGCTACGTTGGGCAAATTAAACGCATGGCATCTTTGTAGCGCTAATGCAGGGACATACAAATTGATTTGACCGGTCATTGGGCCAACCGGGGAAAAAGTTGCTCTAGCTATTTGAACTGTCAACTAGCCATGAGCAGTAGGTAACTTTTCCACATCCATCGTAAAATCCAACGATGCACGATTGTCTATACTAGAATGGCAAAACCATCTAATATCCTTTTCAATATTGATATTTTTTAAAAATAAGTTTTCATAAGTCAACTAAACAAAATTTACATTAGACATCATCTTTATCTTGTTAATCTTAATAAAGTAATTTAGCAATAATCATACCGTCCTTTATGTAGTGCCGGGGCATGAAGGTACGTCTGATTTTAAGCATGTGATTACAATGTATTTGAAACATATAAATCTAAATTACGAATTTTAATGCAATAATATTTAGCATAAAATACACCAAATGATCATTAAAAAAATGAACAAATCTATCGTAAATCTCATCATCAAGTATAATAAATGGTCAAGGGAAAATTACCAAAAAAATTTTAAACCTAGTTTTTTGTCATGAAATAAAATTTATTACTAATGCAAGTTCGAAGAGCCCATAAATTTATTGTATATGTACTAATTCAATCATAAACATTTTAATCGTGTCAATTAATTCATAAATATTTTGAAATCTGCCAAATAATTCATTTGGCCAATTGTTATCACTTACACTGCTTATAAAAATGAGTTAATGAAAAATATTTCAATCTTTCATGAAAATATTTAGACATAAATTATTTCTAATAATGAAAATATTTTTTTATTAGCCAATTATTTGAGTAATACAAACAATCATTTTTAAAAAAAAATATTTTCTAAATAATTCATTTTTCGTATAACAAACGGAGCCTAAAGTGACTCGTTGTTGGAATTGCTTTGTAACATGCTAGTGGAGTGATTCTAAAATCTCTCAAAATCATGCAATCATGACATTATGAAATTCAATCTCTAATAATGTCTGTTAGAGTATATAAAAGCTAGTATTATCGTTAATTGAATTTATAGCAGTCTTGTAATTATCAGCATTAGATTCTCTCATCTTGCAAATAAGTCATGTAAAGAGATAAGTAGTCTTGTTCACAATAGTAGTATTGAACATTCAAACACATCATCTCCCTTAAAAATACTACAACACACACTATACATGTAATCGAGCTTGACCTAAACGGCATTTATCGTCTTAGACTTCAAGAACAACTTGACATCAATGATGCCAATTGCGAACATTTCTAGATGACTCAAAACTGAAGTTTGCAAATCATGATGTTAAATCATTTAATAATATGCATAGGATTTGATCCAACTATAATAATATCAATCAAAGACATTATAAGGATTTAAGTTTCATTTCTATGTAGTATAACAACTAAATGTAGAGGAATCATACGGGCAAGTCATGGCCCAACGACCAACAAAATGCCTTAATAGCATTTAGATGGATATCCTTAACCTTAATAAATCCAAAGTCGTTATTTTTTTAAAAATAATTCAGGATCATGGGTTCACAAACCTGACTACACGAAAGTTCATAGAACAAAACAAAATCATGCACTTGGCAAGAAGCTTTAGCCTGAGCCCTCTTCTAGAACCAACTCAATATAAAATTCTAGATTGATATGATCATAATTTATCCAAAACTAATTAATAAAAATACAAAAGTAGACATTTAAAATTCATTGAATGATCTATAAAATGTTTTCCTCAAAATGATGGATTATATCACTTAAAATAATTAACTAATAAAATATATTTTTATTATAGATAATAATTTGTATTTAAATATTTTTGTTTATTTATCATTATAATCGATTATTTAAAAAAAGTGAAAAGTGATTTTTTTTGCAAAATGGACATTAAAGAGAATATTCAAATCGCATTCAAATGGTAAGTTGGGGATGGGGAAATCTGTAGATAGGTGAAGGTCAGGCAGGGGTACAACTCGTACCAATAGAGAGGCTGCCTCTGAAAAGAGAGGCCACCTCGGAAATAACAAAATAACAAGGTTTTGCTGTTCTTTGCTCTGACTTTGCATTTAAGGCCCCCCTTCCTCTGACCCTGTAGTAGACTTCAGGTCCCTCGCGAGAATAAAATATCAAATGCAAACTTTTATACGATTTCAACTCATCGAAAATCGGGAAAAATTTAAATGAAAATGAAAATTTTAAATTAACGTGAAAAGGCCAAAAATAACCATTTTATCATTATAATATATTTATCTAAAACTCTTAATTTATATCCGAATAACATATTTATCCAAAAATTTCATTTATGACATAAAAAATCTTAAATTTTTTATGCAACACCAAAATTTTGAGCTAAATATATTATATGAATATAAATTTGGGATATAAATTCGGAGTTATGTGTCATAATAGGTATAATTTAGCATTCTTTATTTTTTTACCTTAAATTAATTGAAGACAAATTTTCGGGAAAAAAAAAAAAAGAACACTGCATTGCTGCGACCAATCCGAGAAGGAAGAGGGAGATGGGTGGGTCCCCCCACCAACAACGCGGTTAAAAACTCAAAAAATTTGAGGGGGTAATTTTTTTTTTTCCCGGTCGAAGGGGGTAAAAATTATTGGACACTAATTACCCCTGGCCTTTTGCGACGAGACCCTCCGTCGGCAATTCCCGAGGCGGAGATCAGACGAGGGGTTGACCGACGCCGTCCCATCACCCCCGGGGTGGCGGGCGGCGCAGCTCCCCAGGCGGCGTACAGCCAGCCGGGGCTAACGGCGTTAAGAAATTGACACGGGATTTGGCATCACGTGACCGTGTGTGAATAATTTGACTTTTGACCCCCTATTTTTCTAATTTTTATGGAATCGACCCTGTCCGTAGAAACAAAAAAGCTTTTTTCTTTTTTTGGGCCAGTGGAGGAAACAGCAAGAGCCCCCGACGACAGTGAAAGGACTGCGTCGGTGCAGGTATGGGAAGCATCAATGCCGGTCTCGGTTTCAGAGATCAATTCCATTTCTTTTGTTTCTTTTATCTTTTTCCTGATCAATAACAGATTGGTTCTTATATTATATTTGAACAAAAAGAGATGTGGCCATTTTTAAGGATTAATATCATGAATAATTTTTAAATTAATATATTCATAGTAAATTTATTTTAAATTAATATTTTAACTACAAATTTTTTTAAACTAGTGTATATATGACAAATTTAGCAAAAATTAACTTTTTTATCACAAAAAACTCTATGCTAATACATCCGTGATAAATTTACCATCTATTAATTTTCACTAAATTCAATTAATATCACGAAAAGCTACAAATTAGTACACATATGAAAAATGGAGAATGAAACCCCAAATAGGTATATCTGTTAATTATTATGTATTATCTAATTCAACAATTTAACGATAAAATTTAATAAAAAAACTAATAAATAGTAAATTTATCATAAGTGTACTAGTATTGAGTTTTTTTTAGTCAAAAAATAGTTTCGGTAAATTTGACACAAGTATATCAGTTTAGAGTTTTTCATTATATTAATTATATTTTTAAAAGTAACTATTTGATGTCCAAGCAATATTGAATGAGGCTTCAATATGTAAGGATAAGTCTTTGCTATGTAATATTTTATTTTTTACGAGTAAAACGGCGGGAAGGAAGGGTAACCGGTTGGATATTACCGTACAATGCTATCGCTAATTTTGGGCAAGTCTATCACCTTCAACTTACCATGGTACTAGTGAGAGGAGAGTCGGGGATTTCAAGAGGAATATTCCCAAGAATCAAAGTTCAGGTTTGGTTAAATATGAACTGGATTCGGGTTAGGTCATGTTGGACACATGTCGCCAAATATATATTACAAAAAATGGGTTAATAGAGATCAATTGAGGTTCAAATTATTTTTGATCTATTTTAAATCCAATCCTATCTACTCTTTTTTTTTCTTTTTTGTCAACAATCTACTTGGTTGATAGGTTTAGTTGCAGCACAAATGCATGAACATTGGATCGTTTCCCATATTAAAAATGGTCTCCTAAAGAACTTTTCTTTTTCTTTTTTTGGTTTGTAATTCTGAGTTGTTAAGCACTACCTTTTGTTAAAAGCGCACTTTTCCAAATAATGAACCCGTTTGTGGAGCAATAATACTTCGCCCCGGAAAATAATTATTGATAATACAACGTCCTTTTGCGGTTCCTTGGTTAATCATTATTATGTCCCCAAATTGGGTAATCTAATCATCCAATTGAACTTCTATGCAAAAAAACCCATTTCCCTCAAATTCCCACTACAAAAATGGGACAAAAAACACTTGATTCATGCATAATTGAAACCCTAAAAAAATGGGTAACAACCGATGATAATCAGACAATCATATCAGCGATTACTAGTGAAAATTGGCCAAAAATACTATATTAGATTTCACGTAGAGGTTTAGAACTAAATTTGCAAGTTCATAACTGAAATTATATCTGTACAATAGATTTATACCTAATTAGATCATTTGCTCCCAAAAGTGACAACTTTTTTCTATCCCTCGATTCATATTAACTGCACCACATGGCCCACTTAGATGAATTAAAAACACCACCAATTTTCGGCAAAAATAGATCAAAAGGACTATATTGGATTTTGTACAAATGTTCAAAACTAAATTGACTAGTCATAACAGAAATGACATTTATACAACAAATTTATATTTGATTAAGTAATTTCTTCCGAAAAGTGATAAACTTTTTTCTATCCCTCGATTTCATATTTACTACATCATGTGGCCCACTTAGATGATGATTTTCGGTGAATATTAATCTAAAGGGCTATATTGAATTTTGCATAAAGATTCAGAACTACATTGATAAGTTTATAACTAAAATGATAATATATAATAAATTTAGAGTTGATTAGGTAATTTTCTCTGATAAATGACCAACTTGTTTTCATCCTTCGATTTCATATTAATTGTACCACGTGGCCCACTTAGGTGAATTAAAAAAGACCGCAGGATCATGTCGATAAAAGAAAGGTTTTAGCATTGATTTTCATGTGTTAAAGTGAGTAACAACAGCTGAATGCCATTATGCGACCCTTTTCCAATGGCCCACTTCGTGGCGGGGGCAATAATTGCCCCGACCTAATTGAATTTCGACATAGCTGCTGCAAACACCCCCCCTCCCAAAAAAAAAAACCCTTTTCCTCTTCCCTGTTGTTGTTGTCGGGACGTTGTGTCATTGAATTGGGCATCATCAGGATCCGAAAGTGGACGGAGAAAAAATGAACGCCGGTTGCAAATCACGACCATCTTCGAGTGTTGAAAGATAGATGAATGGTCATTTTCGGCCGAGAAGTTAGTGTTTTCAGGAAAGTGCTGACATGGATTTCAGGGTAAAAGTACCAGAAAAACTTTAAATTTATTGTATTTGTAGAAATTCAATTATAAATTTTTCAATTGTACCAATTGACTCATAAATCTTCTAAGGATTTATCAATGTGGTCCATTCAACTGTACCATTTTTTTTTGTTAGGACAAATTACTATTATTTATCATCAAAAGTTCCTCCACAATAGTTCCAAAGAAGGGGCATCAAAATACAGTACACAAAGGTCGGGGGTTGAATTAACTAAGAAGAGGGAAGAGCATCTAAATGATCGGTATCGGCCACCCAATTAGCAACTTGATTAGCCGCTCTAACATAATGGGCCACGGAGATTTTCTTGAAATGTGATAGTTGGGTTGGGGTTGTAGATGATTGACCTAATTAACTCATAAATCTTTTGACGATTTGTCATTATATCTGACGAGTGCACCAATTTTATTTTATTTTTGTCGTAGATGAGTGCACCAATTGACTTATAAGTTTTTTGATGATATGCCAATATAGTTCATTTGGCTAATTTTAGCTAGAAATCCCTAACATAAACAACAGGTGCATTTGGGAATGGCTTTCCCAATCCACTTTGGGCATCCAAAGATCCTTGGGCCAAATTGTAGGTGTTTGGGAAATTTTTTGGAAACATCATTGAGGAAAAGTAAACCTTTGGAAGGCTGAAAGCCCAAGGCAGGTATGAGGTTGCCTTGGGCTTTCCAGCATTCTTGGCATGCTTGCTGAGAGGGAGAGAGAGAAAAATGTCTTCCAAGACTATCCTCAATAGTTCGATTTCTTTTTCATTTTTGCCATCGACCGTTTACCTTTTTTCTCAAATCTGTTGAGGAGCCATTAAGGAGGTTGGCTGGCATTGGTTGCGCATAGCTACGAGAGGCCAGCAACAGGCTAGAGAGAGGTCAGCTTGGTTGAGGCAACCAGCGTCGAGGGGTCATGCGACCTCTGCGAGGGCTGCACCGATAGGTCACACCGGTAGGTCATGCCAACCACCGCGAGGGGCCACACCGGTAGCTTGTGTTGACCTCCACAAGGCCGACCTTTACAAGATCTGAGTTGCCAGCGAGGAGCTGTGCCGATGGGTCACATCAACTTCCAAGAGGGCAACTTCCGCATGATCTGGGTCACCGCGACCTCTGCAACACCGAGGTCAAGCAACCTTAATCGACCGTTGCGTGGGCCACACAACCCAAGTGGCGCAAGATCTAGGTTGCTGCTACCTTTGCAGCACTGAGGTCAAGCAACCTCAGTCGGTCATCACTTGGGTCACATGACCTCGCCAGGGTCGCCTAACCCTAGATGGCCTTTGCAGTGGTCTTTGGGGGTTGCCTGGGGTCTTGCAACCTTAGACATTTGGCAACTGCCCTTTGCTAGCCAACTTTTTATTTTTATTTTTTATTCAAAAAATTCTTTTGTAAATATAACTTCTCCAAACACTACTTTGCTTAAAGGTACTTCACAATAGGCTTTCAGATTATAATCTAACAAATGCAATTTGCGTTTTGAAAAACTCCTTTAACTTAAAGTCCTTTGCATCTTCCAAAAGAGTTTTCCCAAAAGTCCAACCAAACGTAGCCAACAGCCATTTTACATGGCACAATTGGTGTTAACTTGGATAAATTTTCCGATATTTTTTTATGAATTTTTTTATTTTTTATTATTTTACCGGTGACCCTTGCTTAGGTGAGTTCTTGCCAGATATGTCGAGAGTGGCGCTCACTGCTTTGGGTGCATTTGGTTCAACTTTCCAAAAGGGCTTTGAAGGCCAAAAGCCCTTTGAGAAAATGCTAGGATGTTTGACAATCATTTTCAAGTAGTTTTGAGGTAAAAGCTCACCTTGGGAAGGTTGAAAGCTCAAGGTTAGTCCCCACTAGCTTTGAACTTTCAGCATTCCGAGAATGTTAAATTAGTTTTTTTCTTTTAAAAACTACTCTCAGTAATTTTTTAGTATTCCGATTTGCCCCTTAGTGTAACATTTCATCTTCTTCATGCGAGGGCGGCTGGCAAAGTGCTGGGTAAAGGCTAGTCAGGCCAGAGATAGCAAGTGAAGGGCTAGCGAGTGGCCAGCAAGGGTTGTGCAACCCAAGCAACCTTTGCCAAGCGACCCTCGCCAAGAGTCACCTAAGGTCAGGTGACCTTAGGCAGCCATCGCTTGGGTCGTACGACCATCGCTAGAGATCGCTTAACCTCAGGTGACCTTAGCTAACGATCGCCACGGCCAAATCTAACTTGCCAACAGCCATAGGCCTTCACCAGACCGGTAAAAGGTTTAGGTCCTTCTTCAATAAAAGAAAATAAAAAATAAATATATATATCCAAAGCCCGTTGCGAAATTTTTTCTTTTTATCAAACACAAATTGAACTTAAAGCCTATTTGCAAAGAGATTTTACTGAACACAATTTGCATTTTTCCAAAAAGCTTTGACTTTTTACATTTGCATCATACCCAAACCTATTTGTAAAGCTGAACTAAACATACCTTTTAAAGTTATCTATCAAGTGTCTAACCCTAGGTATGGATGTAGATAAATTTCTATTTGGCAGTTCATGGAGGACTACAGAAGCGTTCCAATCAGAAGTCTGAGTTTGAAGAATCTTTTAATGAATCGAGTGAGATTAGAGAGCACGACGTTGTCCGTAAACTAAGGTTGGCTCAAGGAGAGTAGGTGTGGGAAC
Organism: Corymbia citriodora subsp. variegata; assembly: GCA_014858505.1. NCBI lineage: Eukaryota > Viridiplantae > Streptophyta > Magnoliopsida > Myrtales > Myrtaceae > Corymbia > Corymbia citriodora. The sequence goes on from MU089823.1 coordinate 15,986, forward strand.
GAGAATTAACAACTCAAAAAGAGTGGCCTTTGGTCCTTGCTTATATCCTTTTTCTTTTGGTATGGTTTTTGATTTGGTGGTTGTCTTTGGTTTCGGTTTCGGTTTTCCCTTCGTAATTGCCCTTTGTCTTTAGATTGTACTAGAAAATCAGGCCACGCTACGCACAAGGTATGAGGATTATTTTTAAAATATATTTTTTCTTTTATTTTCAGTTCTTCAAAATGAAATTTTTTCCCATTAAAGTTGAGTGAGTGACGATTTATTCTAAAATTTTAACTTATTAAAAGATGATATTGTATGAAGTTCTTATATAATAAATAAAGAACAACTTTTCTTTTGAAGACAATTGGATGAAGGCTTTTAAGGACGCGAATAATAACCATTACATTCTAGAAATCAATTTTTGATTACAAATAGTTTTTTTTATTTTTATTCTTTGGATGAGTTTATGAATAAAAGTACATGTTTAATAACGATATAAAATTTATGTTCCTAGAATAAAAATTCGTTTGATAACGATATAAAATTTCTCCCTCTCGAGTAGTTGACAAGCAGGTAGCTAATAGAGGCAAACAATGAGAAGAGTTTTTATTTTTCATTTTTGTTCCAGAAATTGAAAAATAAAATATTTTTACTTCTCATTTTTAGACTAAAAATTTATTCTGGAAATAGAAAAATGAAATTGTGTTACCAAACAGTTATTATGTATGCTCTAAATGAACAAACCTGTTGTTAGGGAACACTGCGGTTATGTTTTGAGTTTAATATCATTCTTTATATTGTTAGGCCCAGAGAATCAAATAGAAAAGAGTGAATTGGTTTCTCCAAGAAAACATAAAATAATTTTGTAGAACAAATCCCAATAAAAAAATCTGATGAAATTTATAATCTTTCCCAACGTCAAAATCATCTTGGGGGTACATGTGACACTGATATTGCCGGTTTGAGATTTTTTACAATACAAAAATTAGTGTGAGGTGTTCTTTTTTAGACTTTATGGTATAAATCCCAATTTTTTAAAGATAAAATACTTTATTTTTTATTTTATAAATTTTTATTTTGTCGTGTTTGGCCGTTAAACAAGGCAGTTCCCTTTTAACAGGATAGGCATTTAAGGCGTTCCCAAAGTTCCATGTCAGAGAGAGAGAGAGAGGGGATGGGACATTATGAAGGAGAAGCTCATGCCATACCACATTAAAGGCATTATCCTCTTCCCAATTCCGTGTCCGGATAAGAGGTGTACCATATCCAGGCCGATCCACCGGATTCAGGAAATATCATAAATTTTTAGCAGCCGCCCAATGTACGAAATATTACGCAAAAACATTAGGAAATAAAATAAATAGTAATAAGAATTATACCGGAACATGTACCGGGTAAGTGGACGGCGGCCATAGTTCGCCCTCCCTCTGGAGTTGGTCAATAATGCTGGTTTCACGTAACATTTCGAATGGGCTTTGCACTTATGAAGGTCTTTGAGCCAAAGTCAAGGCGTTTGGCGATAAAATTTCAAGGGCCTTCAAGCCAAAGCCATCATTGTCAAAATCCCATAATCCTTTGCCTTAGCATTGCCAGTGGCGTAGCTTCAACTTCTTTTTTGTCCTATTAATTTTAAAAATATAACTAAAGTCCCTAACAATTTTAATTTTTTCTCCACAAAGCATTTTAACAAAAAAATTTCTCAATGCATTTTTCAACTTCGAAAAAAAACCCTTTAACCTGAAAATCATTTGCATTTTCCTAAAAATATCCCCAAGTACTCTCTCAAATGCAATCTAAGTATGATTGTAGAAGCAATGGGTACCTTCCTTTTCTCTGTTTATTAGGAATAATTGGTCGACATATAATAAATTTAGAACTTTTTAGATAATTATTTCCCATTGACCCATCACAGCAGCCTAGGCAGCAAGCCAAAAAGGAAAAAAAACAAAAGACAGAAAATGGCAACCGCCACTAGCCAAGTCCCAGTCATCATACCTACTGTAACTTGATCTGGTGTTTTCTAGTTCTAAGCATAGTTCCCCCCATTGGTATTAGAGCCATGGTCTCATCTGTAACTTAGTTCGTTCCATGCGCTTAGATAGTGAGTTCAGTGCTGAGAAGATTTTTGCCCAAGTATGAGTGAACAAGATACTACTCTAGTTTCTCTTAATGCTCAACTTACTCTTACTCCCTCTTTGTCCTCATCTGAGTTCCGAACCTCAAATATCTCTAAGATTGACTATCAATATGAAGTCTCTCTTAGTGATGAAACCAAGATCACTGAAACCCAACTCTCCCTCATGAACCCTTACTCAGCCTTCGCCAAACCCTCTTCTTCCTTTTCACTCATCCGGTCTATATGACATCTCATCCGCCACACTCTCAAAGAAGTCAAAGAATATGTGCAATCCTCCAAGTTTGACCATTATCCTATTACTCTTCCAATTCTTCCTAAGTTTCCCAGATAGTGGACTCAACAAAGATACTCGCATATCCACTATGGTGCTATGCACCTTGCACTCACTTTCCATGGTAGAAAAGGCTTGTTTGTTGTGGCCAAAATAGCCTTGTTAGATACATGGTTCCTGGAGCACCAGCAAGCTTGTATTGGCACAGCCCAAACTACCTTCAATGTTGGAACAATTTTAGCCCTATATCCAAATTTTTGTGTTGCTCTTTCAGATTCTCAGTTGCTTTCTTTTCTGAAAGTCCAACTTCATCTTATAGGAGCACCTCAAATTGTTGATTCCATTGCTACAACTCTTTACTATCAAATAGTCTATCGAGTGCAAAATCATGCTCTAGATCTTCATTTCCAGAATGAAAATGAAGATGCTTTGTTCATCTCTATGCAAAATGATCAGGCCTCCCGTATTCATGTCCCAAGATAAATCCCCAAAGAAAAGTTGACCAAGTTTCTCCTTGAGACTCGGATCACTAACTATGAAAAGCTTCACCAGAACAACAAGCCACTTTAATCCTCAGATTCTGAATTCATCATAAAGAAGGATGGCACTGTTGCCATCAAATTCAGTAAGGAAAAGGAAGAGGCTCCTTCTATTATCCAAACCCTATTCATGATTCAACCATGTGTTCCAGATCCCATTCATGAACCTGATCGAAAGAAACTTGTTAGGCACTTTAACAGTGTCCTTTTCATTACTACAAAGACCCTTATGGTCATTTTTTTTTAGATTTGTTTTGCCAGTGCTCTTCATGCACTAAATCTCCTGATGAAATAGACCTGACCCTGAAACCAAAGCAAAAATTTGACATGCTAAGGATGGATTACACCATAAGCATTTGAATGGAGAGCCTTCTATTGATACTCTTGGTGAAAGTGATAAGTATCAGTTTATGGTCTCTTGTACTTCATCACCCTCACATATAGTCCCACCATCACCTCTAGCTTTACCACCCTCACCTCCTTCGCCTCCACAAAAAATTTCCACTGTGTCCCCATTTTATAAACCCATTCTTAAATGGGCAAGAAAGAACTCTTGCTCGTTTGAGTTCCTAGAAGACTCCTTACCAAAGAAAGCCTCAAACCCTTCTATCTCTATGTTCAAACAGGTTGATTTTCCACTGCTATCTTTTCCATCCATTAAGGCATTCACTAATCCACAAAAGAGAAACCTTCACATCCAGAAGATTCTTGCTCCAACTAACACGGACGCAAGTGGAATGCAAAAAGGAACTCTTGCTATCGAAGCTATTCTGAATTGGCAATCAAAAACAATTCTGGCACACAACGAAGCCTTCAAGACTATCAACTCTTAAAAGTTGATGTAAAATAAGATCTCAAGAGATATGATGAATCCACCAAAAAGATACTCACAAATTTCCAAAAAAGACTCCATATTCTGGAATCCAGACAACATCTGGGATATCATCACTTGGAAAGCCCAAAAGTTAAAATAAAAAAGCTTAAAAGGCAGATTACTCTTCTTTAAGAAAGAAAGTTTAAGCCCTCTAATCCATTCCCTACCCAAGATGTGAGTATTCTCTACCACCTCCTCAAGACTCTCCAGTTTTTGCCACCTGAGCAGAAACCTCCACCAGGAGAGATAGAAGTAATATGGTTGAAATGCCAAAGTGTATTAGAGAAATGGAAAGATTGAGAAAGAAGAAAGCAAAGGAAAAGATAATCATGGAACCTCCAGACCTGCAAAAGAGGATCCTGACCAACAAATGATGATGTTCAATCTATTAAAGTCTTTTCTTTGAAACTCGAGTAATTAGGAAGGTACTTCTGATTATTCTTATCCTTCAAATCCTATCCTTCCTATTGATACAACATTAGACTCAATAACAAAATTTCTTTCATCTTCCTCCTCTTTCTTAATCCCTGCCGTTGAATCTTTCCCATTGTACCAGTTACCTCTTCGATATTCATGACTGACCCACTAGAATAGGAAATGGAATTAAATTTATCTGAACCCGAGGTTATTCAGCTAAACAACTCATCACAGATTCTTACTTCCTCTTCTAACAGTTTTTTACCATTGATGACATTCCTTACCCCAAATGCCCAAAATGATTCAAAGAATTCCACTTTTGATTAAATACTTGAGCTCTTAGTACCGAAAGTTGGTACGACATTCTCCTCAAATTTGTTACAAGATTTATAGGCAACCTAAAGCATTAGTGGCAATCTACTTCAGACACCAATCAAATGCATTTTTTACTCTTGACAGGCTTTTCTCAAGCCATTGGAATTGTCTATCACTTCTTCATAGGAAAACCTAAAGATCTTTTTGAGCTCAAAAGAAGAGAATATTTTGAAAGAAAATGTTGCTTTCTTCAAATAAAGGCACTTTGATAGGCATTATAGAGAAATGCTCAAGCTCTTTTATGGTCTTGGAGCTTATGCAAACTTGAAGCAAGTTTTTCTAGCCTCCATTCCAAAGGAACTCTCTCAGCAAGTCGACAGATCCTTTCTCAATAAGCAAAGAAGAATTGTAGATATTTCGTTTGGAGAAATCCAATAGAAAATTCATCTTTGCCTAAATGATCTATGTCTCATATGCCAAATGATGAAAAGCTACATCAAAGACAATCGAGAACTTGATGCAACCTATTCCAGACAATACCTCAAAATCAAGTGCTCCAAGAAAGATTGTGATTGGAGCAGATTGTGATGTTCGCAAAAAAGGAAACACCTTCGGAAGTACAAAATGGAAAGATTCAAACATGGTTCTAAACATTTTCGAATGAAGAAAAAATGGTGATTCTTGTGAAAACATTGAAAACACCATCTAGAAGGCAAGAAGTCAACTCGTTGTTTCATTTGCAACAAGAAAGGTCATATTGCCAAAAACTACTCTCAAGCGAAAAAGAGTCAGAACCATTTAATTCATCACATTGAAGTCAAAATAGGTATTTCCCTAAAAAATGATGATGTAGAATCTTTGTTTTCTATTAATGAAGACCAATCTGAACAAACCCTTTGTGTTACTTTTTACTATCAAACCCCTCGTGAAATAAACTCTAATTCAACCCCCAAAGATTCATAAGATTTCTATCATCTATCCTTAACCCCCCACAAATCCAAATTTATCTTCCAGACTAGTTCATTGTCCCCATTTCCCTATAAAATTTTTCACTTCTAAGTTTGCTAAGCTAATCTCTGTCATTGCCTTTATAGATACTAGTGCAAGTTCTTTGATTTTAGATACTAAAGTTCTCCCTGAAGAATATTGGACTTCTTGTGTCTGTCACTTCAATTTCGCTTTAAGGGATACTTTTTCCACAAATGTACGTACTACACCAATCACACTCCAGTTCTTTCCTCAATGTTCTATAACCACTAGAATCCTTGGATCTAGCCTTCCCAACAAAGGCTTGATTATTGGTTGGAACATTATGACCCAAATTTCTGATCTATGGATCATTCTAGGAAAAGACTTAGGAATAAACAATGATTCTTTGAATTTGTTAATATCCAAAGAATTTTTTCCATCCAAATGAATCAACTAGATGTAATCATGCAAAAATTGCTAAAATCTAGCTCAAAATCCCATTTTGAATTTTCTCAAAAATGTTCCAATCCTCTATGGAAAAATTCAGAGTTCTTTGTCTGCCTCCCTTTCAAGAAAAATGAAAATATTAATCCTACCAAAGCAAGTCACAGTGGAATGAATCCAAAACACCTTATATCTACTCAGAAGGACTGCTCAGAATTGCTACAACAAAATCTCATTGAAATCTTAGATTCTCAGTGGGCTTGTGAAGCCTTCTATGTAAACAAGTGAGCTGAACAAAACAGAGGAAAGATGAGATTTGTTATAAACTACCAATCCCTTAATTTTTTTCTCCAAGATGATAAATTCTCTTTGCCCTCTCGAAATTTCCTTTTTGCTGAAATAACCAAAGCCAATATTTATTCCAAGTTTGATCTCAAAATTGGATTCTGGCATTTGGGCAATCATCCTAAAGATAGGCCTAAAACTGGGTTCTACACCCCAAACCAGCATTTTCAATGGAAAGTTCTTCCTTTTGGCATCAAAGTAGCCTGTTCACTATTCCATAAAGCTATGTGTCGCATCTTCTAGCCAATCTTGGCTAATGCAGCCATTTACATTGATAACATATTGCTTAATAGTCTAGATAAAGAATCTCATTGCCAACTCTTGGAGCAATTTGCAAAAATTGTGAAGGAGCATGGCATCATGTTTTCTCAAAGGCAGATATCATTGCCCAAACGAAAATCGAATTCCTTGATATACACCTTAGCAAAGGTATGTACTATCGGAGGCCACATATTGTTGAGGAATTAATGAAGTTCCCATAAAAGGATTTCACGACAAGGCAAGTCCAACAATTTCTAGGGACAATCAATTATCTTGGGCATTTTGTTCCAAACATTGAGAATTTGTTGATCCCTTTGCAGTTGATGCTAAAGAAGAAACCCCCGCCATGGGGAGAAAGCTAAACCAAAGCAGATATAGAATTGAAGAAAGTTATGCAGACTCTCCCTCCATTGCAAATACCGTCCACAAGTAAGAGGATTCTTCAAACTAATGGTAGTGACAAATACTAGGCAGTAATACTGTTTGAAGAAATTGAAGATAAGCAACATCTTTGTGCTTGCAAAAGTAGCAAGTTTTCCCAGGCCGAAATGCATTATCATTCTACTTTCAAGGAAATATCGGCAATTAAGAATGGAATAAATAAGTCTGACTTCCATCTTATTGACCATTATTTTCTAGTAGAACTAGATATGGCCTCTTTTTACCAGACGATCAAATTCAAGCAAAAGCATATCCTCCATTCTTAGTTGCTTCGATAGGTAATATGATTTTCAAAATACTCCTTTGAAACTAAGCATATTGTAAGAAAGAAAAACGTGCTTGCAGATTTTCTTTCCAGACCAAAGGCATTCGCAGAAATCAACATGTACATCCGAAGACATTCTTATCTCCATCCAAAAAGATACAAAATTGAAAGAATGCGAGAATGGCCAAGTTTGGAATATCCCTAGGAGATTATTGAGCAAATCCAAAGTGACAGCCTCTTTGAAAATTTTCACAACCTCATGTGGCCATGCCACACGAATCTCTTTTGATTACATGGAGGTTCAATCCTTTTCTCTTCCAAATCAAATCCCAGGTATCTTTCATCCATCCATTAGTTTGGAAACAAGATGATTTTTCTGAAAAACTTAAATGGCTATTATAATACTTAACCAATAAGTATTTAATAGCTATTGAGTTTCCTACCAGAAGATTTCTTTTAAATTAACCAAACCGATTGCACTTAGTTATACCAATGAAAATGAAAATGACAAGAATCTCTTAGTTGTGCTTAAATTTTTCTATCCCTCCACCTACTAGGAACATCTTCTTTTAGAATAACTGAGAACTGCCCAAGTAAACCCTAGAACACACCATTGTATTCCTCCATTGTCCATGGACACTCTTGCCAGAGCCCCATCAAGAGTAGATACAACAACCTACAAACCACAAATGCATCTCCAGGTAGCACGAGTTTACAAATCGTTTCCTGGCTGCATTGGATCAATTGATCATAACTATCAAGAACTCCAGAGAGTCCTGTGTCGAGAAAATTGGACCATTCTAGAAGAAGCATGGGATTACACTACACCTATACCATGGGACCATGAAGACCTCGCACCAGAAGCCAAGCAAGCACTAGAAGAGTTCAATCAAGCATAAGCAACACAATTAGGTGTGTGCAACCGGACCGGGTTAACCCGAACCAGACCACCTGAAAAATAGGGTCGGGAATCGGTTCCCGATTAAACCGGTTCCAATTTTTGGGAACCGGTTGAAACCAGTCCAGGAACTAGGTCCAAGCAAAGACCCACTCGAACCGGATCGGTTTTGGACTCGGTTTTTACCCTATTAGAAAAAAAAAATAGTCTCTGTATAGTGTTTTTGAGTTTCTCTGTCTTTGAAGAATTGTTAAAAAAAGAAAACCTCTCTTTGAATCAAGTTAAGGGAGAATTTTCATCAAAGAATTGTTAAAAAAAACTGTGTTCATGCATTGTTTTTCTTTTTTAATGGTCCCACCTTCAACTATAATTAAAAAATTTTCAGTCCAACTCAAGAAAGATGTTCTCTTAATAATAATTTCGTCACATACACAAAACAGACTCATTAGATCATATCAATAATATTTATGGGAATGACACTAATATAAAATCCATATTTGTTGCTAATGTTTATGCATTATTAAGATTTTTTCTTTGTCTTATAATGTTATGAGGATTACAGTATTGTTTTTTCATGAATTAATATCAAATTTAAAACTGTATAGGATATCGAACAATTGCAAAATAGGTTCCAATGAAAATAAGGTAGACCTTATCTCGGACTGGAAAAACAGGGTCGGGTCCAAAACAGGGTCCGGTAAAAACAGGGTGGGGTACAGGGTCCAAAAAGAGGGAACCGATTATAATAGGGTTAGGTACAGGGTCCAGAGTACAGGCTCCAGATCTAGACCCTACCCACCTTGGACCCGATCACCCCTAGCAAGATGTGGAATAAGATGATCCCACTCAATCTTCTCAAGATCCATGGGATAGACCCCTATCTCAGGACCCTTATGAACATGAGCCATTATCATTATCTCTTGGACCAAATCCTGACGCTACCTCCCATTACACACAAATGTCAAGCTAGCCCTAGCCAATCATACTTGAAAGAACAAGTCGGGACACAAACACTCTAGGACCCTCCAATTATGCATACTCCTCCATCATTATGAATGGGACGAAGACTCTCCTCCCTCTCAAGGCCTCAAAACATGGGAGGCTCTACTTATGAAAAGACAGTTCACTCACAACTTGAATGACTCAGACCATAACTACAACTCTTGGGATGGGAGATAAAACTACAGTCATTGTAGCAGTCACTATAGCATTACTATAGCAGCATTGTGCTATTCGCCGAAAGATGCGAATGTAGCAAAACTTGTAATAATCCTAGCTCTAGGACCCTATTAGTTTGTCCAATGTGTGATGATCCTAGTGTCCTAGGATCCTGTACATTTTGTTTGCTTGCTCTCTAAATTGCCTATAAAAGGTCGGAGTCTATATGGTGAAAGGGCAAAGTCCCCTAAAGTAAAATGTGTGCTTTTATCACTTCTAACGTCTCTCTAAACACTTCTTCTCCAGCCTGAAGGATCCTCTAAGAAATGTAGCTCGGCCAGTTAGAAATGTTATCATCTTGGCATCTCTGAGTGTCTCTATGCTCTAAACTAAATCTTTGGATGGGTTGCAGCCAAAAGGCAGTTCCTGAAGGGCTTGAACATGAAGGTTTGCCTACTATGGGATAGCATACCAGTTGTAGCTTGACTTGGCGTTCCCTAGTTCTAAGCATAGGTCCCCTCACATACCAAAACCTCTCACACTATTATAAAATAGGGGTGAGCATATTGGACTGCTCAAACCAAGGCCGAATCGAACTAGTCAATTTGGTCTAGTTCCTGAAGGCATCGGTTTGATTTCCGATTCCATAAAAATGGAACCAGTGATTTTTTATCCTATTCTCAGTTCTGGAGGGAATTAGACTAGACCAAATATTTATTTTTAAAATATTTTTTAATTTCTTAAAAATAGCAATAAATCCTCAAATAAACTATTTTGTTTCTTAAACACAGATACACATATATATACACTTAAACACAACTGGAGTTTAACTTTTGAGCATGTGGGAACATATGTGATTGATTTTATGGGGACTGCCTAAGAACCAAACCAAATCGATCGGTTGGGAGCATGACCACTCTTTAGTGACAATGATGATGATGTTCATCACTGCTCGTTTAGAAGGTGACAGGACTTGTGGAAGTTTCTTTTGCAGGTATGGCAAGAGTGTTGACAAGGGCCGTAATGTGAATGGTAGGGCGGGCTATGGTGAGCAGGAGGTGGAGGAAATGGTCAGTGTATGGCCATGGGGGTCAGGGTATTGGAAATGGGAGAGGAGGCGGGGGTGGTACAGATGGTGGAGGTGGAGCAGGTGGTTCTGATATAGGCTTTGGCCATGGAAGGGGGCTTGGTGCTGGCGGTGGTTTTGGAAGTGGAATTGCCGGTGGTGGTGGCAGTGGGCGGTGGAGGCGGTGGAGGTGGTGGAGGCAGTCGTGGAGGTGGAGCATGTGGCAGCAGTGTTCTGGCGAAGGGTTTGGTCAAGGAAGTGGCTTAGGCGCTGGATTTGCTTCAGGAGCTAATGGAGAAGCATCACTCCAATCATTTTCTAGTGCCAGTGCAAATGCAGAAGGCAGATAAGTGATGTAGAAATGAGAACTAATAAGGCATTTACACATCTCGTATCTTTCCAACTGTGAAGGTAATCTGAATATTTGAATGAGCTAGAACGAACGATGGCAAGGCCTAGACTCGAATATTTGGGCAAACATATTCACAGATTTGCGTAATTATTACACATTACCATGTACGAAGACCAGTGAAAATTTCTGAATCACTGAACATTATGGAACTTATAATCTACACAGTTCTTACAAGGGATGATAGTCTTGAAAAATGAGTACACCTCAGTCAGAAGCACTTAGACTCTTGGCCACCGTGGACTCACTACCCGCACAGGCCAATAAATAATCTCACCAGCTGCACATCAAATAGATGCATATATCAACTCAAAACCCACCATTATCGTAGAACTCGGATAAGATAAGGATAAACTAATTTTTAAAAACCACTCAAGCAAGAAAATGGGAATCAAATTGCCAATTGAGAAGTTTAGTACATAATGGTTGAAAGCAGGGTGTCAATGTATACTTCATGTGAATTATCTTCGTTGTTTAGCATCTCTTATACTCTACAAGGTCATGACAGTCAATGTATCACTTTCAGGGAAAGATCCATGGAGATTGCGTGGAGTGGCAGGATAGGACACCGGGATATCCGCTGTGTTCCAGTTTTTGAAACTTCAGAAGATGCATTCTCTGAACATTTGTGCAGAAATGGGAAATATTGTAGTAGAATAGGAGCTAACCTCAAGTGTGCTAAACACAAGACGCATTCGGCTAGCTACTACTGACGGCTCTTCTGAACTTCCCATCACGGCCATCTGCTCCAGTTGAAGGGTTTTCACTGGAAGACTTAATTAAATCAGAGTTGAACTGGTATCAATAGCTATATCCAGTGAAAACCCTTCAACTGGAGCGGCTGCATATTATATAGCTACTACTGTGCATATACAATATAATAATTACATGAAAGAAGCTAATATCCGCTATGCAGAGCGGTTGCATCTCAATCTCTAGCACTGGCACTGACTCCAGCTCCCGCTCCTGCTCCGGCTCAGTCTGGCTGCCAAATCAAATGCAGCAATAAGACTAGCACTAAAATCACCACAATAACCGTGGCAGCAATGAAGCTCAGTATCGGTGGGCCCTTGTCCCTCACATAAGGAGAGGGACGTGGACCTCCGATTGAATCCCGCTACACAATTTCCTAGTCATATGTAAAACCAGCTAGTGAGACAATTAAATGCAATGAATCAATCAAACATCAAAGGAGCATAGTTATCAAAACTATGACCGAGATAAATGAGGGTTTCAAAGTCGAGCTTTTGAGGGAAATAAAATGTAGGCGAAAAGGGTGAACTAAAGTGTTGATAAACCTCTAAGGATAGATAATTGCTATGGTAAGTATATGGCGCGTGCCACTAGTGTGCCATCTGCGTACCACTGGTGTGCCATCCACGTGCCATCATCGAGAAGAGTATCTTTTTCTTTCCGTTTTAGGGAATATAGAAGACTTTTCAACGACAGGTTAAGTACTCCGCTCCTGAGTTTTTCTCCATTGACCCTTTTATGAACCTACTCAGATTCCTTCCATAATCCAACCATTATATCTCATATTTCATGACGCGAGATGTACTTTTTCTCCATATTCACAGTCACATATATTAAAAATATCATATCACGAGGAAAAAGGTTCTCCATTACATCAGCACTATGCATATGCAATATAATAATTACATGAAAGAAGCTAATATCCAGCTATGCGGAGTGGCTGCATCTCAATCTCCAGCGCTGGCCTTGGCGCCGACTCCGGTTCCTGCTCCTGCTCCGACTCAGTCTGGCTACCAAATCAAATGCAGCAATAAGACCAACACTAAAACCACCACAATAACCGCACGGCGACGAAGCTCAGTATCGGTGGGCCCTTGTCCCTCACATAAGGAGAGGGACGTGGACCTTCGATTGAATCCTGCTGCACAATTTCCTAGCCATATGTAAAACTAGCTAGTGAGACAATTAAATGCAATGAATCAATCAAACATCAAAGGAAAATAGTTATCAAAACTACGACCGAGACAAATGAGAGTTTCAAAGTCGAGCTTTTGAGGGAAACAAAATGTAGGCGAAAAGGGTGAACTAAAGTGTGGATAAACCTCTAAGGATAGATAATTGCTATGGTAAGTAAATGGTGCGTGCCACTGGTGTGCCATCTGCATACCACCGGTGTGCCATCCGCGTGCCATCATCGAGAAGAGTATCTTTTTCTTTCCGTTTTAGGGAATATAGAAGACTTTCCAACGATAGGTTAAGTACTCCACTCCTGAGTTTTTTCCTGTTGACCATTTTATGAACCTACTTATATTTTTTCCATAATCCAACCATTATATCTCATATTTCTTGACGCGAGATGTACTTTTTCTCCATATTCACAGCACATATATTGAAAATATCATATCACGAGGAAAAAGGTCCTCCATTACATCAGCACTGTGCATATGCAATATAATAATTACATGAAAGAAGCTAATATCCAGCTGTGCGAAGCGGCTGCATCTCAATCTCTAGCATCAGCGCCGGCGCTGACTCTAGTTCTTGCTCCTGCTCCGGCTCAGTATGGCTACCAAATCAAATGCAGTAATAAGACTAGCACTAAAACCACCACAATAATCGCGGCGGCAACGAAGCTCAGTATCGGTGGGCCCTTGTCCCTCACATAAGGAGAGGGACGTGGACCTCCAATTGAATCCCGCTGCACAATTTCCTAGCCATATGTAAAACCAGCTAGTGAGACAATTAAATGCAATGAATCAATCAAACATCAAAGGAGCATAGTTATCAAAACTACGACCGAGACAAATGAGGGTTTCAAAGTTGAGCTTTTGAAGGCGAAAAGGGTGAACTAAAGTGAGGATAAACCTCTAAGGATAGATAATTGCTATGGTAAGTAAATGGAGCGTGCCACTGGTGTGCCATCTGCGTACCACCAGTGTGCCATCCGCGTGCCATCATCGAGAAGAGTATCTTTTTCTTTTCGTTTTAGGGAATATAGAAGACTTTCCAACGACAGGTTAAGTACTCCACTCTTGAGTTTTTCCTCGTTGACCCTTTTATGAACCTACTCAGATTCTTTCCATAATCCAACCATTATATCTCATATTTCATGACGCGAGATGTACTTTTTCTCCATATTCACAATCACATATATTGAAAATATCATATGAGGAGGAAAAAGGTTCTTCATTACATCAGCACTGTGCATATGCAGTATAATAATTACATGAAAGAAGCTAATATCCAGCTATGCGGAGCGGCTGCATCTCAATCTCCAGTGCCAACTCCAATTCCTGCTCCTGCTCCAGCTCAGTCTGGCAGCCAAATCAAATGCAGCAATAAGACCAGCACTAAAACCACCAAAATAACCGTGGCGGCAACGAAGCTCAGTATCGGTGGGCCCTTGTCCCTCACATAAGGAGAGGGATGTGGACCTCCGATTGAATCCCGCTGCACAATTTCCTAGCCATATGTAAAACCAGCTAGTGAGATAATTAAATGCAATGAATCAATCAAACATCAAAGGAAAATAGTTATCAAAACTACGACCGAGACAAATGAGAGTTTCAAAGTCGAGCTTTTGAGGGAAACAAAATGTAGGCGAAAAGGGTGAACTAAAGTGTGGATAAACCTCTAAGGATAGATAATTGCTATGGTAAGTAAATGGCGCGTGCCACTAGTGTGCCATCTGCGTACTACCGGTGTGCCATCTACGTACCACTGGTGCGCCATCCGGGTGCCATCCGCGTGCCATCATCGAGAAAAGTATCTTTTTCTTTCCGTTTTAGGGAATATAGAAGACTTTCCAATAACAAGTTAAGTACTCTACTCTTAAGTTTTTCCTTGTTGACCCTTTTATGAACCTACTCAAATTCCTTCCATAATCCAACCATTATATCTCATATTTCATGATGCGAAATGTACTTTTTCTCCATATTCACAGTCACATATATTGAAAATATCATATCACAAGGAAAAAGGTTCTCCATTACATCAGCACTGTGAATATGCAATATAATAATTACATGAAAGAAGCTAATATCTAGCTATGTGAAGCGGCTGCATCTCAATCTCCAGCATCGGCGCCGGCGCCGACTCTGGTTCTTGCTCTTGCTCCGGCTCAGTCTGGCTACCAAATCAAATGCAATAATAAGACCAGCACTAAAACCACCACAATAACCGCGGCAGCGACGAACCTTAGTATCGGTGGGCCCTTGTCCCTCACATAAGGAGAGGGACGTGGACCTCCGATTGAATCCCGCTACACAATTTCCTAGTCATATGTAAAACCAGCTAGTGAGACAATTAAATGCAATGAATCAATCAAACATCAAAGGAGCATAGTTATCAAAACTACAACCGAGACAAATGAGGGTTTCAAAGTCGAGCTTTTGAGGGAAATAAAATGTAGGCGAAAAGGGTGAACTAAAGTGTTGATAAACCTCTAAGGATAGATAATTGCTATGGTAAGTATATGGCGCGTGCCACTAGTGTGCCATCTGCGTACCACCGGTGTGTCATCCGCATGCCATCATCGAGAAGAGTATCTTTTTCTTTCCGTTTTAGGGAATATAGAAGACTTTTCAACGACAGGTTAAGTACTCCGCTCCTGAGTTTTTCTCCGTTGACCCTTTTATGAACCTACTTAGATTCCTTCCATAATCCAACCATTATATCTCATATTTCATGACGCGAGATGTACTTTTTCTCCATATTCACAGTCACATATATTGAAAATATCATATCACGAGGAAAAAGGTTCTCCATTACATCAGCACTGTGCATATGCAATATAATAATTACATGAAAGAAGCTAATATCCAGCTATGCGGAGTGGCTGCACCTCAATCTCCAATGCCGACTCCGATTCCTACTCCTGCTCTGGCTTAGTCTAGCTGCCAAATCAAATGCAGCAATAAGACCAGCACTAAAACCACCACAATAACCGTGGCGGCAACGAAACTCAATATCGGTGGGCCCTTGTCCCTCACATAAGGAGAGGGATGTGGACCTCCGATTGAATCCTGTTGCACAATTTCCTAGCCATATGTAAAACTAGCTAGTGAGACAATTAAATGCCATGAATCAATCAAACATCAAAGGAAAATAGTTATCAAAACTACGACCGAGACAAATGAGGGTTTCAACGTCGAGCTTTTGAGGGAAACAAAATGTAGGCGAAAAGGGTGAACTAAAGTGTGGATAAACCTCTAAGGATAGATAATTGCTATGGTAAGTAAATGGCGCGTGCCACTGGTGTGCCATCTGCGTACCACCGACGTGCCATCCGCGTGCCATCATCGAGAAGAGTATCTTTTTCTTTCCGTTTTAGGGAATATAGAAGACTTTCCAATAACAAGTTAAGTACTCCACTCCTGAGTTTTTCCTCGTTGACCCTTTTATGAACCTACTTAGATTCCTTCCATAATCCAACCATTATATCTCATATTTCATGACGTGAAATGTACTTTTTCTCCATATTCACAGTCACATATATTGAAAATATCATATCACAAGGAAAAAGGTTCTCCATTACATCAGCACTGTGCATATGCAATATAATAATTACATGAAAGAAGCTAATATCCAACTATGCGAAGCGGCTGCATCTGAATCTCCAGCATCGGCGCCGGCGCTGACTCCAGTTCTTGCTCCTGCTCCGGCTCAGTCTGGCTACCAAATCGAATGCAGCAATAAGACCAGCACTAAAACCACCACAATAACCGCGGCGGCGACGAACCTCAGTATCGGTGGGCCCTTATCCCTCACATAAGGAGAGGGACGTGGACCTCCGATTGAATCCCGCTGCACAATTTCCTAGCCATATGTAAAACCAGCTAGTGAGACAATTAAATGCAATGAATCAATCAATCATCAAAGGAGCATAGTTATCAAAACTATGACCGAGACAAATGAGGGTTTCAAAGTCGAGCTTTTGAGGGAAACAAAATGTAGGCGAAAATGGTGAACTAAAGTGTGGCTAAACCTCTATGGATAGATAATTGCTATGGTAAGTAAATGGCCCGTGCCACTGGTGTGCCATCTGCGTACCATCGGTGTGCCATCAACGTGCCATCATCAAGAGGAGTATCTTTTTCTTTCCGTTTTAGGGAATATAGAAGACTTTCCAACGATAGGTTAAGTACTCCGCTCCTGAGTTTTTCCTCGTTGACCCTTTTATGAACCTACTCAGATTCTTTCCATAACCCAACCATTATATCTCATATTTCATGACGCGAGATGTACTTTTTCTCCATATTCACAGTCGCATATATTGAAAATATCATATCACGAGGAAAAAGGTTTGCCATTACATCAGCACTGTGCATATGCAATATAATAATTACTTGAAAGAAGCTAATATCCAGCTATGCAAAGCGGCTGCATCTCAATCTCCAGCACAAACGCCGACTCCGGCTCCTGCTCCTGCTCTGGCTCAGTCTAGCTACCAAATCAAATGCAGCAATAAGACCAACACTAAAACCACCACAATAACCGCGGCGGCAATGAAGCTTAGTATCGGTGGGCCCTTGTCCCTCGCATAAGGAGAGGGACGTGAAGCTCTAATTGACTCCTGCTGCACAATTTCCTAGCCATATGTAAAACCAGCTAGTGAGACAATTAAATGCAATGAATCAATCAAAGATCAAAAGAGCATAGTTATCAAAACTACAACCGAGACAAATGAGGGTTTCAAAGTCGAGCTTTTGAGGGAAACAAAATGTAGGCAAAAAGGGTGAACTAAAGTGTGGATAAACCTCTAAGGATAGATAATAGCTATGGTAAGTAAATGGGGCGTGCCACTAGTGTGCCATCTGCGTACCACCGGTGTGCCATTCGCATGCCATCCGTGTGCCATCATCGAGAAGAGTATCTTTTTCTTTCCATTTTAGGGAATATAGAAGACTTTCCAATGACAGGTTAAGTGCTCCACTTCTGAGTTTTTCCCTGTTGACCCTTTTATGAACCTACTCAGATTCTTTCCATAATCCAACCATTATATCTCATATTTTATAACGCGAGATGTACTTTTTCTCCAAATTCACGGTCACATATATTGAAAATATCATATCACGAGGAAAAAGGTTCTCCATTACATCAGCACCGTGCATATGCAATATAATAATTACATGAAAGAAGCTAATATCCAACTATGCGGAGCAGCTGCATCTCAATCTCCAACGTCGGTGCCAGCGCCAACTCCGGCTCCTTTTCTTGCTCCGACTCAGTCTAGCTGCCAAATCAAATGCAGCAATAAGACCAGCACTAAAACCACCACTATAACCGTAGCGGCGACAAAGCTCAATATTAGTGGACCCTTGTCCCTCACATAAGTTGAGGGACGTGGACCTCCTATTGAATCCAACTACACAATTTCCTAGCCATATGTAAAACCAGCTAGTGAGACAATTAAATTCAATGAATCAATCAAACATCTAAGGAGCATAGTTATCAAAACTACGACCGAGACAAATGAGGGTTTCAAAGTCGAGCTTTTGAGGGAAACAAAATGTAGGCAAAAAGGGTGAACTAAAGTGTGGATAGACCTCTAAGGATAGATAATTGCTATGGTAAGTAAATGGCGCGTGCCACTGGTGTGCCATCTACGTACCACCGATGAGCCATCCGTGTGCCATCATCGAGAAGAGTATCTTTTTCTTTCCGTTTTAGGGAATATAGAAGACTTTCCAACGACAGGTTAAGTACTCCACTCCTGAGTTTTTCCCCATTGACCCTTTTATGAACCTACTCAGATTCTTTCTATAATCCAACCATTATATCTCATATTTCATGACACGAGATGTACTTTTTCTCCGTATACACGGTCACATATATTGAAAATATCATATCACGAGGGGAAATGTTCTCCATTACATCAGCACTGTGCATATGCAATATAATAATTACAAGAAAGAAGCTAATATCCAGCTATGCGGAGCTGCTGCAGCTCAATCTCCAATGCCGGCGGTGGCGCCGGCACCAATGCCAACTCCGGCTCCTGCTCCTACTCTGGAAAATAAAAGTGGTCAATTCCGTTGGATCGGACCAGAACGAATGAGAACCGACGGACTAGTCCGGTTCCTGATTCCCAAAACTGGGAACCGGTCCTCCCAGTCTAGTTTCCGGTTCCACTTTGGAATCGGGCCAGTCTAGAAACCAATCACCCCTATTATAAAATATTTTCCCATCCTATCTTTTGCAATTTAAATATATATAAAAAAAATAATTGCATTCGGATTATTTTCCTCCTATGGAGTTTTTTATATCGTAATCCTCTCTTACCTTAAACCATCGGAGAAAAAGCCCAGAGAGCTGGAGCTAGAGATAGAGAAAGAAAGAGACACAAAGGTTTCCAAATATATTCGGCAAGCGAGAGCCAGAGCAAGAGAGCTTCCTCCATTTGCAAGTGATCTTCTCCTCATCCATCCCATCTCCCTCCATGTTCAGACCTCTTGAAGAATCCACTTCAAAAACGACAGATAACAGCGCCACACGAACGATGGTCCTCGGTTGGAGACTAGCGTTCTGCACCTCCATCCCCAAAGATGAAGGCGACGCCACCAGAGCCAAGAAGTTCTCCTGCAAGCTCCCCCAGCTCAACAACAACAATGGCGGCACCAGCACCAGCAATAGCTCCACCCCTCGGTCACAGTAGGATCCTCTGAAATCAATGAGCATGGGAGAGGAGGAAGAAATCAAGGACAAGAATGGCAGCGTGGCGTGCCAAGATCATGGGGGAGTTGTGCGTGAAGGCCTTGCTAACATGGAGATAGAACCTTCCAACGCAATCGTAGGTAAGCTTTGGCACGTCAGGAGCGCAATTCTTGAGGACAGGAGGGACTTGCCGACGGAGAGCATCTAGCATCGGACAAATCGGCGACAAGGTAGCAGCTGAGGCCGCGGCTTGCACATGGTCTGGCATAGCTGCTCGAGCACGGGCTTGGGTTTGGGTGGGGAGGACCGGAATTGGATTGGAGGAGAAGGAGAGTGCGGGAGTCAATGGCGAGGTGGAGGTGGTCGTCGAGGTCACGGATGCGGCGGCGGAAGGCGTAGATGGCGTAGGAGAGGGAGCACAGCTGGGCCATCAATGTGTCGCTCCTCATCATCATGGTGCAAAACGGTGCGAGCTCCAGTCTTCATGGGCACAACGAAATGCCAAGAAACGAATATTAGCTCCTAGACTGAAGATAGAGATTCTAAAAGGAGAAGATATTGCCAATTTAGTCCTAAATATTATTTGTTTATCGATATAATTACTTAACTTTGATTAAATAGTTCATGAATCACTTTGAACAAATTAAAAGTGTATAGACGATATTGCACGTTAGGCTAAAATTTATGAACTACACTATACAAATTAAAAGTTTATAAACAACATTGAACATTGAACTAAAATTCATAGACTGTTCGAGCTATTATCCCGACCCAGAATTTGAAGATGACGATGGAGCACTTGCTTTAGTATTGTTCACTACTATGAAACTACTAAATTCAAAGATTCAATTTGATCACTGGGTGACCACAAGAAGTTGTGACGGAAATAAAGTGTGATGGCGAAGGCCGGTAATTGGTCATAGGTGAGCTCAAGCATTGCTGGAGATTGGTGAGCTCGTCCTTTAGCTTGCCAATTGTCATCGTGGCTAGCGACAGGCGAGAAAAGAAAATGAAATAAAAGAAAAAGGTAATTGAAAGTTCATATTTTAAATAAAAAAGATAAAAAAACAAAAACAAAAATTGAAAGGAGTGCACATAGGAAAAGCAAATCATATACCAAACACTTAAAAATATTTTCTACTTCATTTTCAAATTTCAAGCGAACACCAAAAAATATTGTCATTTTTCTAGAAAATGACTTTTTGGAATATAATTTTCAGAAACAACACATTTTTCACAAAATGAATGAAGCCAAAGATTAGGAAAATATTTCAAAAAACATTTTCCAATTCTTTTAAAAGGGAAATTATTTTCCTGAATTTAAGTTTTGGTAGGAAAATATTTTCCGTTGATAGGAAAACATGTTTCATTAACTAGGAAAATATTTTCCATTAACTCATTTTCCTAAGGAAACCATACTCCGAAAAATGAAAAAAATATTTTTCCTAAAAATATTTTCCGCGAAACTAATGCATCCTTACTATCTCTCTATTTTCTCTTTGTATGTACATTTGCACAAATAAGGGTTGCATTAATTTCCATTTTATCCTCATTTATAGAATTTAAAAGTCCCGTGTCCTTTTTCCCGATCATTATAGTATTGAATAACAATGATAGGCTCTTAATGAAAATTAGTTTGCCAGGATCTTTGACTCTTGCTAACGAGGAAATATATCTCGAAATTAGCTTGCCCCGTGTGCGTAAAGAATGAGAAATTAATAGTTGCGTGAAAAAGGGGACCGTGGAGAATATGAACTCGAAACTCTTACATCATCTTAATATTAAGTTTGCAATCATTTTGTTGACAAGTTTAAGCAACCAGAGAATGACGTGAATGTATCATAAGATAAAAATGTTATTTATAAATCATTGTGAAATTGAAATTAGGCAATTCTTTGGATCCGCATTCAAAAACAAAAAAAGGAAAAATTCCAATTAAGGGCCTAAAGTGCCCTCATTTTCTCAAAAAATGGCTCAGAGTGGACATGATTTCAAATAAGGGCCTAAAGTGCCAAACCTTGTTTCAATTAAGGGCCTAAGCTCGTCGGCTGACAAAAATTGATATTTCCGGTGATCGGAACAAGGACATTTTTGTCCAAAAAATTTTTGAATTAAAAAAACCAAAAATCTAAAATTAAAAATCTGATAAGTCAGATTCTTCTTCTTCTCTCCATGTTCTTTTCTTCTGCTCCAACTCTATTCGTCAACAAACCTCAAAAAGTAGAAACGCTTGAATGGCGAAGTGTCACTGGAGCAAGCACCGCCGGGCATTAACGGCGTGCGACTAGGCGACGGCATGAATTAAGCGGTGGCCGTGATGACGACGGTCAGAGGGTGAAGGGTTTTGAAAGAAACTAAAGGAAATAAACCCCCTCGTAAGGTTCGCACAAAGCCTTCACCCTCCCAATTTAAAATCGTTTTGATTTTGTCTTTTATTTTGCTTCCCTAATTCAGCCAAGGTTAGTGCGAAAGTGTTGACTAAAGGAGCAAGCACCAATAGGCATTGATGGCATGCGACTGGGCGACGGTGGCGACGACACGCTAGAAAGGTAAAGAATTTTGAAGGAAACTCAAAGAACTCCTCCTGGCTCTCCAACCCATGTTCTATTCTCTAAATTGCTGCTTCATCTCGCCTATAAACCTTTGATCCTCATTGGTGACCTCATTTTCTCACGATCTAGAGTTAAAAGTCTTGTAGTACGAAGGTGAGTTCTATAATGCTATTCTCAATTGCTTTTTGAATGAAAATAAATGCTAATTCTTCAAGTAGTGCTTGTTTAAAATCTCATATGATTTAGGTTGAGTTGATGATTCAAATGCATATCTGCTCTTATTGTGATGGATTGAAATGAGTTGTTGGTTTAAACTTGTGTGTACACTACTTTGTACACCACATGCTCGAGGGAATGCCTAAACAAAATACTTGTTTGCGCTGGCCTATCGATTGCATTCCACTTTATGTTATGTTTGCTTCGTTCATACTGTAGTTGTGCATACAAATGTTAGCTACGGCTGATAGCTAAGGGATGGTGCTAGTGACTAGAGTTGGATGACGACAAAGCTTGATTTAATGCTCAAATGACTTGGATCTTAGCAAAGTCTTTGATGGGTAATTTTCGGTTGAAAATTGAAGATTCTCTAGAGGTTCGAAAGACTTAAATGACTATGCTTTTAACAATGAAATATGCTTCACAAATCATATGTTCTCTAAATTTATATACCAACTCAAATGATTAACAATGAAATATTTTACTGAGAGTCGGTGCCTGAACTTGCACATGTTTTGGATACATAAATGACGCATCTCTCTCTCTTTTTGTTTGACAGAAACTTGGAGAAGGTGTAAAGCGTGTATACATATTTATAGGTGACTAGTACAAGACCACAGCATCTGGATACACTGAAGGGGTGGAGATCCATCAAAGGTCTACAAACCGGATCCAAGTCCTTAATCTAGGCAACCACATCATTTTTGGGCTCTTGTGAAGAACGAGATCAATTAAAGCCTCCCTTCAACAAGGCAAAAAAGAGATAATATTTTATTAGGTGCTTTGATATTTTATCATCTTTAGGAAGATGTGGGCTATGATTACTGGAGCTTTCTATTGAGTGTTGTGTGGTGCACTCATATCGAAGTTGTACATTTATATATTGTTGTCTCTTTTTGTAATGCAAATATTAAAGTTCAATAAATTCAAGTGTTTAAAGATTGGTTGTCGATGATCAATAATTCCTTTCATTTGTACCAAATTTAGTGACGTCCTTTTGTTTGTGCTAAGTAACAGATACTTTACATATTTCATCTATGTAGTCTTTTTTCGGTTTGGATTCAATGGAACCTCTGTTCTAGCAATGCTTGTGAAACAAAATGTGCAATTCTGCTAGACTGGGAAATTGTTGAGGAAAAGATATCGTAAAAAAATATAGCACTTGCTTACACGTAAGCACATCATCCATCTTCACTTGCCAAACTATCAGTCTAAATAATATAAGAATTCTATATTTTCATACATACTTCACATATGGAAGAAATACGTCTTCTACAATACCAAAAGTATGCGTATACGAGTACATCTAGCTAGCATTCCTTCTTACACCGAATCACTAAAAAGGGGACAATTAGAATCCTCTCACTAAAAGTTGAGCGACTCGGTGGTAAACCTTCAAATTTCTTCCCTTGCTCCAAAAAGACGGAAGTGAGAAAAACGATCGTGGCGCTGTAAAATTTCAAATGACATGTAAGTAAGTTACTCAAAAAAGAATATTATGAGGCAATAGGAAACCTGACCTTCTTGGAATAAATCATTTGCACTTAAGTTATAACTACAAGAATGATCCTAGAAAAAACCTGTAAATAAAGCATAACATCTTTAGTGTCTTGTAGGATGTGTAAATGTTTATTTCACTAAGGTCACAAAGAGCAAAGAATTGTCATTCTGTATAGTCATATATGTATGTTCCAACTTTCCAAGCCATCAAGAGATGCATTTTCTTTGTTATGCAATCCATATACAATATAATTCAAGTGCATAACAATAAAAATGTGCACAAGTAGGTTCTTGCAACTACTTTAAGAGATTCTTGGCATTGAAAATAGATATTTTAAAGAATCATTCAAGCAAAGCTACTCACCTCCCCAACAAAAGCCAACAATCCATTGGCGGATGCACCTTTACTTTCCACAGCTTCAACCATTCGCTTTGCATCTTCATATCCCTTATCATGCCAAAAAAGAGAAATAGGACCCCATGCAAACGTACTTGTTTGATGAAAAAAAGAAACACCAAACATCTCAACATAATAAATCCTCTCAATATAGCAAACCTATACATTGAGATGCTTCAAAAACAAACTCATGTAAACCCATCCATAAACTAACAGTAAAAGAAAAAAGAGTTTGCGGTGTTGGTCTTGGTCTTGCATATCTCAAAAAATTGCTTGTCTTTGACCATTTTCTTGTCTAGGTCTTCACATTACCCTTTTTACCTACAGGAGTCAAAAAATAAATAATTAGTCAAAACAAAGTCAAGCACAAATAAGAACACTTGTATGGCAAAGTCAAGCATAGATGGATACCGGCATCTTCTCTCTTCCCATATATGATATTGAGATTGAAATGTTGTTATAAAATGACACAAGCAGTTGAGCTATCTCAGTTTGTGATGTTGGAGCTAAAGGAGTGCTTTCTATCACATCTTGTGATGGATTCTTGCAATTATACCTATTATGGCCTAACCCATTACATTTCCCACAAGTGATTGTCGTAATCTATCTTTTTCAACTTTGTTCCCATAGGCTCTTGTATAGCTTTCTTCTTCCTTGTCTTTAAATTGTTATCAGCAATTTCATTCATCAACTTTATTCTTTGTTTCTTCTTTCTACCAACTTGCTTGGGCACATCTAGTGGGAGTAAATGCTCTCTAGCAGGCCATGTGTCCTTGGAATCTACAGCATGCACAACATGGCTATAAGTCTACCTGAATACTTCCATACTGAAATATGTATGAACCCATTTTTCGGGTTATTCTTTCAAGTATACAAGAGTCGCCACAGCATGATAACAAGGGATTCCACTAATGTCCCATCTTCTACAACTACAAGTTTTATGTCTTATATTAACTACTCTCTTGTCTCCATATGGTCCGCTCAATTCAAACTCATCCTCCCCGTTCCATGCAAGAATCTGTGATGCTGAAAACTTCTTTTAAAGATCCAATATCTCCTGGATCTTAGGACAAATCACACCATTATAGTTAGCCAACCTATCTCTTTACTTATGAATCCTTTCCATGAGTTGCTGTGACAGCCCGAGCGACGGTGCGCGAGGAGGAGGGATGGCGGTGCGTCCGCGCCTCGGTCCTCGGACGTGCGCAAGGGAGGGGGGTCACATGTCTCTTGCCTAGGGGGAGAGTCCCACATCGCCTAGGGAGGGAGTCCTGGGATGGTTTATAAGGCTGGGATCCCTCTTCCCTGAGTAACGCGTTTTAAAGCCGTGCGGGTCTCGACCCAAAGCGGACAATATTACTCAGCGAGCCCCAGGTCCTTACAGTTGCACTCTTATAACTTCAAGCAATGTGATGATAGGTTTGTCTCTAGCGTCAATAATGCTCTTGTTGAAGCTTTCACACCAATTATTCAAAGAAGCATCGCATTTTAAGCTTGTTCTAAAGTGTGACTTGCTCCATTGCACCGGTGGCCTTTGGGATACCAATCATAAGCTTTTTCATTAATTGCCTTAAGCTCTTCCATTGCCAAGTCAAAATCACATACCCTAGTTGCCATGGCAACCTTCCAAACAAAAGTTTAAGTTCCAATCCTTTGTGATGCAATCTGAAATTCTCATAGAGATGCCTTAAGCAAAATCTATGTTCTGCTTCAGGCATCAAATTGGCTAGTGCTTGTACCAATCCCTTTTGCTTATCACATGAAGGTCCAATACTTTGAATTTGCAAGGTCTGTAATCCCTAAATCTTCTGCGATCATCCCAATAAACCAGTGCCATGTCTCGTACGTTTCTTGTCCCACGACTGCCCATGCAAATGGATACACTTGATTGTTTCCATCTAGGCCTACAGATGCTAGAAGTATGCCCTTGTAGCCCAACAACAAATGACAACCATCAAACCCCACAAAGCGCCTACATCCTTCTAGAAAACCCCTTCTCAATGCAGCTAGACATATATAAACTCCTCTAAACTTGAATTGGTTTTTACATTGATCACTCTTGATGATACAAGTGGATCCTGGGTTGGAATCAAGAAGTGTTGGGCAATAACTTCTAAGTATCCCATATTGCTCATCTTCATTCCCCGTGACCATTTTCATTGCCGTGACCCTGGCTCTATAGACCATTGTCTTAGAAAGCTTCAAAATATTCTCAGACTCCATTGTTTTCTTCATTGAAGCACCTGGCCATGTTGGATTATTCCTCAACTGATCACAATACTTGTTTGCCAGCCATTTAGAGCTTACTTGAGGAACATGTACAGCTCTACTACATGTATGTACAGGGTTGAAGGTCTTGACTTGTAAAGTATGCTCCCTCTGCACTTTGAAAGCATATATGAGCCAATCACAACCGTCAGAACACACTACCCTCAATCTATTTGGCACATTCTTAGCAAACCTTATTTGTCTCCCATTTTTTATGGCATAATTCCTAACAGTTTCTCTAAACTCTTTAGCATTGCTAAAGCACATCCCTAACTTGAAGGTAGGATTCTCCATATCCACCTCAACATTGAAGTTGGGATGTTTATACTCAAATTGATTACCCATATTCAGAAAATCTACATTATCAGATAATGTATCCACATATAAACTAATGTCTCCAATGTCCATATCCCTCTACATTGAACTACCTTCTATACATCGTACATTTCTTCTACATAACTCATCAAGATCAATGAGGGCAAATCCATCTTCTTCAACATCCTCAGTGCACCTACTATTAGACATGGCATAATTCATTTCTTCACATCCCTCACCTAGTGCAATGGAAGCAAAATAATTAAATAAATAAATGTCAATATATTTTCAAAACCTATATAAATTCAATATAATCACAACAACTTAACTATGTACATAGACAAACATAAGTTGCAATTACAACATAAAAATATTTGGACCACAAACAAATACTTTAGAAATATGGATCATGAACACAAAAGAAGGAAAAGAAAAGAAAACAGTAAATAATGGACTACAAACAAATAGTCGCATATGCTAACGAAAAAACATACGCAAAACAACAAAAATGAAAATAGTAAATTACTGAGAAACATGGACCATGAATGATATGCAGGGACCAAGACTAATCACATAATAAGTCGACAAGTTGGATTCCATCACACACCATTGCCGTTGCATTAGAAAATGCAAAACAAATACAACTTGTCATTAGAAAATGGAACTCACCGCCACCGCTACTACCATCAATGTCAAACTCCACCACATGCCTATGACTTATAGACATGTTGCTCAACAAGTGTAATTGCCTTATCGTGGATGAACAAAGCACTAGCTGAACTAACTTAGGAAACTAACCTTCATGAAAACCAACAAAATTAGAGATTTAGGAAAATTAGGGTTTCAATTTAGGGCTCCACTTCAGAAAATTAATCTTGAAATTGACCTCGTATGAATCAAGGAAGCAAAATAAAAGACAAAATCAAAAGGATTTTAAATTGGGAGGGCAAAGGCTTTGTGCGAACCTTACGAGGGGGTTTATTTCCTTTAGTTTCTTTCAAAACCCTTCATTCACGCTGCCGCCTGGTCGCACGTCGTCAATGCCCGACAGTGCTTGCTCCAGTGACACTTCACCGTTCAAGCTTTCTACTTTTTGAGGTTTGTTGACAAACAAGGTTGGAGCAAAAGAAAAGAACGTGGAGAGAAGAAGAAGAATTTGACTTATCAGATTTTTAATTTTAGATTTTTGGTTTTTTTTTTTTAAATTTGGACAAAAATGTCCTTGTTCCAGTCACCGAAAATATCAATTTTCACCAACCAATGAGCTTAGGCCCTTAACTGAAACAAAGTTGGGCACTTCAGGCCCTTATTTGAAATCATATCCACTCTGAGCCATTTTTTGAAAAAATGAGAGCACTTCAGGCCCTTAATTGGAATTTTCCCATAAAAAAATTTCTCATTGGATAATTCTTTAAATGCAGATTTGCCTCCTCTCTCTTTTTCGTTGCTTATTCTCTATCTTGTAGAAGAGTGATTGGTTCCAAATTCTTGAAACTTACCCACTAGAACAAATTCCTTATTTTTTGGAAACTGTAACCTACCTTATATACTTTGAAACCTAATATCTATCCCATCACAGGTTCCAAAATCAGTTCTAGGTTTTATCCAGATTCCACATATATTATTAATTAAACGATTACAATAAATCATCATATTTAATAACTATCACTTGCTGTTATAATTCACTGACCACAACTTATATCAAGACACACGAAGAATAGGAAACATCAACAAGATAAAATCGTAATTGTAAAATGGAAACTTAGACTTATGGTTTCAAATTATACACTTGTTATCGAATGCTATAGAATACTATAGGATTACGCGAAGATATAGATCAAGAAAAATATAAAAACTTATTTCAAGTTGTAGGTTTTAGGTTTCACTTACTTAGAATATGGAATCTACTCGTCAAAATAGGTTCCCCAATTTTTTAAATTTGAAACATATCTTGCATATTTTGGTACCTAGAACCAGACAAGTTCTCACCGGCTTCATTTTTTTATTTTTTTTTAGATTCTACTTTGAAACTATGCCAATCTCTATTGTGGAAGCAATTCATAAAAAGAACTACAGGCCCTTTTTGGGCATAAGACAATTCACAAGCTCAGTTAGAATTATCACGACGAACTATAAAGGCAACGACCTTGCTCATTACATATGAGCCAAATTTACTAATAACGTCACTAGGCGATATGCATCTGATGTGAGATATCGAGGGTCCTTGCGAACAAAGTCAGTAGAATCTCTCTTTCGTTTCCTTTCTCTCTTTCGCAAGTCTAGGAGTAGTTGCAGACAATAAGGCAACAGCAAAATGCAATGGCTCTAGTCCCTGGTGCTATCTAGATAGACGTCCCAGTTACCCCTAGAAAGAGGCCAAACCTTGGAATTTGCGACGGCGGCCCAACGAGTCATTTTCAGAGCGCTGCCCCGCAATTACTAATATGGCAAGTGCCATGACGATGAATAAACACTCTTGTCGATTTGCTTTCCATTGGGATCTGTACACTTTGCACCCATTTTTGAAAAAAAAAAATCAAACAGAAAATTCCAGAAGTGCCTTCTCTTTTTGTCTTATTTCATGCTGCGATGCAGGCCATCTGGTGTTTTCTTCCCTTCGCTTGGGAAGGGGACGAGCGAGTGGATCCGAAGTTTGGAAACTAGGGACTTGATTTCTCGATAGACGTGTCTCTATACATGTAAAAGGAGAAGAATTTGGTAGCCTGCTGGCGGAAGTTTTAGCTTGTCCATACGTGATTAATAGTGACTGTCCAGAATGTCTTGATGTTTCAGCTGATAGCAACTTCATGGATAGTGGCCCGGATTGGAATCTCAATTTTTTAAGGGGAAAAAGATTAGAATGGAGCACTAAATTTTAAATGTTGAAAACATAATTCAAAAGTTATTAATTTTTACCATACATGAAATTGTAGGGCCTATTTATTTAATATTAAGTACAAAGCAAAGTATAAATCAAAGTATAATCGATGTTTTAAAAAATACTGAATAAGTTATATGGAAATTTATATTTCAACATTGAAATGTTGTGAGTGTCGGGTGGTTAGCATTAAAAAAGTCCAAAGTTAGCCGCAAAATTTATATTTAAATAATCCAAACATATTGTAACCATCATTTGTAGATTTGAGAAATTATAATTGACAATATATAAATACCATCAATTACTTTTTCTCTACGTGAATTAAGTAGACCCTCCCTTACTTATCACATTAAGTGACTTATTTAACTAAGTTAATATTTTTAGTCAATGTTAGTTGTAGTTATTGCACAAATTTAATCTCATGGAGTCCTCACTTCTTCTATTTGCAGCACTTGATTGAGTTATCAAATAGTGGTTATACACATACATAGCATCGAAACTCGGTGGAAAACAGAAGATGGGATTTGATTTTCTGTAATTAATCTATCATTTGAGTGACTTGCGCATGATGTTTTTGCTTTGTAAGGCCCTGCTCATAAGAATAAAAGATTAAAGTTGGTGATTTGTAGGCCTAAATCCCCAAGTTTTACATCTATTTTCAAGATTTTCTTGTATAATATTATGTTTGGACCGACCCGATTGGATTGTCTAGGACAAAAGTCTCAGCAAAGCTCCATCCTAACTCATCTATTGATCACTCTTTTATATCGAGAACTAACATGCTTTCCTTCGAATTCAATCGATCGCAGCTTCTCGACTCCTTTCATCCTCAAACGCCAAAGAAACAAGACATCGCGGGAATTCTCCTGAACCGAATAGTGCCACGTGGCGCGGGCGTGTGGCAGGAGCGTCTGCGTCCAGTGAGGTGGGTGTTAGGAGAGCCCTTGACGCCATGTATGGCCTCTCTCCTAAGTTCAAGCAGATTGCCAAGCTACAGTTGATGGTGACCAAAGACAAGAAACTTGGAAGACAGGAATTACGTGCAACACCGCAGCTCCTCACGTACAAGCCCTGAGCTGCCACATCTCCTTCAAATCTCCATGAACACAAGCACTCACATGAGTCATAATTTTATGGAATTGGCCCATCCAATCAATGGCTGAATGAAACTGCAAAAACCCCTTCAATGAAAAGTTCGTAAATCCCACGTCTCTCTATTGGGGTCTTGTGTTCTTCCTATAACCTCTCATTACACCCAACCAATCCACGTCCGTAGTCGCTTTTAAGACAGACACTTCGCGAGAATTATTCTCCCGCGCATTGGCATTGCATGATTGAGTGAGCCCTCTTCATGTGTCCATGTCCTTCATGAGATGGGTAAAGCTTGTTCAAGGTTTATGCAGGAGGAATCATGCCATGCGTCCAAAGCACAGGTATCGTTGCGATCTGTACATTCCGTTTTGCATTTAAGATTGCACTTGAATGGACCTGAGATGTGGTACCGATTTTTGTTAACAAGGCAGAGAATCATGCCATGCGTCCAAAGATTGGTACCAATGTGGCACCGTTTTGCATTTAAGATTGCATTTTTGTTCGAGGTTTTTGCAGGAGGAATCATGCCATGGATCCAAAGCACATGTATCCTTGCGATCTGTACATTCCGTTGCACTTGAATGGACCTGAGATGTGGTACCGATTTTTGTTAATAAGGCAGAGAATTCCTGCATTCAATCCGCAAAAAGCGAATAGCATTGATGAATGCATGTCCTCAAGCGACGCCATATTGCCATCTAGCGACCTCCTCTACTTTGACAGGGACTTTCATATTAGTCTACGGCTCGTTTCTCTCCGAAGTAGGGGGCAAAAAGCAAAGATGAGGTAAAAAAAATGACAGTATTTCGGTGTAGTTGCAATAGGATTCGAGATGAGAAAAACGGGATAAGTTTCGGTTCTCTCTCGTATAGGTTCATGAACTTAAATTTCCAAATCACTCAATTGAATTTTTCTGAATCAAATTGCAAGTTAAGGTGGGTAGTTCTTCGAACAGAACAAGAATATCGTGTTGGAAATTCCCCTAGTGGCAAAGGGCAACCCCTAACTTGAGCCAATTATCAATTCGTTGACCTTTTCGGCGTGTTTGAGGACCCGTGATATTATTGCACAACTGCTTAACACAATTCAAGATTTAGACTCGGGGATTGCCGCTTTCAATTCCCGGTTATTGTCATTTCCACTTCAAGAACAAATTCTAAGAGACATGAGAAGGGAGAGAGGTTCTTCTTAGACATGAAGCTCAGTCACTCGACACCATCCCCAAATTCTCTTTAATGAAAAGGTAACCTCGGATTGGAAATTGCTCCTGAAGTTTTAGTCTAGTCTCTTTGGGATATCAATTTAACTGGTGTAGACCCAATGCCACTCATTACAAACAACCACGCTGAATTTACAGCAAGTTATGAAATCATATGTGTGTATAGTCTAGAGACAGACTGTCAAAGATCACGGAACTTTGAAGCACTATATTCCTCTTAAGAGGAACCCCAAATCTTCATCGAGACATATATCCAAACAAATTTCAGATATTATGCAATTCCGTCTGCCAAGCATCACAATGATTCTCAATCAATTCATCTCAATCATCAAGTATCTTCACTCTTTACCTGCGTGAAACATATACGTAATTTAACCGAACTTATGGAGCAGATTGTAATATTAGAAAATGACTATCCTTAACAGCAAATTTGATGAACTCTTGCTCTATTCGTCATAAAGATGCATCTGAATAAGCATGGACATTAGATATAGGGATCCTCTCCACTCCTGATCTTCATCATCTATCTCTAGCTCTAACTAGCCAATCAAGCACTTCCATCCTTGTAGGTGGGTCGGTGAGGAGGATTCCAGCAGCAAATGAAGTGGGAGTCCCCTCCCTTGGCATGTGGCCCAATAATGACAACCACTTAAGCACCAACCAGAGTGAAATCACATTACTCGATCATCTTTGTCCTCCATCACCACCACAGAAGAAGTTTTAATAATCAATTGATTCCGGAAGGAACCACGCTCTTATCCTCTCCAATTGTCTATGAGTGCGCTTATTCATGTGACCTTTTTGGATTAGTTTAAAAATGGAAAGTCCCGGAGCCAATCTCCATGAGACTGATAACACCACTCACTAATCATGCACTCGAGAAAACAATTTTGGTTAGGCCCGCCATCATTGGTTTCTGTTGCTATAAGGAAGATTTTTAGGCCCCTAGCTCTGGGACCTACCTTAGGGGAAGAGGTTGGAATATTTCACTCTAAGTTCCTAATTGCCCTCCCGAAAGGAAGAAAGGATATGAAATTCTTTTTTTCTTTCCGTAGGAACTAGGAATATGATATCAATCCCAAACTCGAGAGATCATTTCTTTTTCTGAGATAAGCTCCTACGTTAGAATATTAAAATTAGCAACTTCTTTTTTTCAGGGAATTTTGTTTATTGGTTACATTCAATTTTTCGTTTATACTTTTGGCCTATATGTAGCATATTCTCTATTAGGAATCCATATATTTACTAGGCCATGTTTCAAGAGGAGGCACAACGACATATCCAATTTCCTAAAACTTAGAAATAGAAAAATCAGTTACCCAAATTTTAATTCACAACTGAATTTCCTTTTCGAATTGTCAAAATTTTTAATTGAAGTTTAATGTATATAAAGCATTGGGAGGTACCGATTCTATCGCTTTTACCCCTCATAAATCTCAAAGCCAGAGATTCTTGCACATAATCTTGGCTCCGTAGCATTAAAGCAATATATAAAACTCTTCATCATGTGGTCAAGCCCCTCCACTCATTTCCTTTGCTTGATTCACAAAAAATTAAAGCTCTAGCAAACAAAAGGGCCGTGCTCATCTACAGATATAAGATTTTTGCTAGAGAGACTAATTTAATCATGACCCCCTTTGAAAGTCCAAGAGATGTGTTTGTGGATCTATCATGTGGACGTGTCTCAATATCATGTGCAAGGGTGGTCCTTTCCCTAGGATATGTTTAACCCTAGATTTTTTTTCTTAAAATAATTACTCTAGCTGAGTGGTGGTGGCGGCAGTATACTGTTTTTGATCAATATGTTGTTGACCCTTTAATAGACATTCTCCCCTTTAAAGCATCATGACTTCAAGACCTTTCTAGGGTTTGCGTTGTTGGAAACACCTCCATCTAATTAAAGAAATTGCATTGTTCTGTTGAAGAAAAATCACTTTGATTACAATGTGCTTAAAGCCCTAGGTGAAGACAAGAAATGGGAAATTATTTAACTATTTGCATTCGCACAAAAATGCATATTATATTTCCATTTATTGATAAAATAAAATAGAATGAATGTTCTGACCCAAACAAAAAAAAAATAGAATGAATGTCATCTTGATAACTCTTTACAATTTTTTTGGCACAAAAGTATGGCAGGGTTCTTTCTAGTCCAAGCATGTCTAGATCTCTTGGTCATGAATCATATATAGGACAAGCGAATTGGAATATCCAAATGGAAATATAATAGTGGACTTAGGGTTTTGATTTATGCAAGGATATATTTTATGAAATTTTTCAATTCCGCTTCGATTCAAAAGGGGGGATGGACAGTACCACTAGAAGCATACAAATTTCATTTAAATATTAATGATACTCTATTTAATTATTAAATGATGAAGTATAGTCAAAGGCACATGTGTTTCTTTAACCAAGCAGAAGGGAATACAATGAAACTGGTTTTTCTTATATTAGTAATTTTGAAAAAAAAATTCAATTTTGTCTAATTTTTTAATAAATGTCGAATTTATTATTTTTGGAGGTGGGAACATGCTGTTTATATGAGTAGGCTAAGTTTAAGCATCGTGTCGACCGTGTAATAGGATTATCCAGCAGTAGCATGTTACTTGGAGGGCATGCCGGAGTACCTGGCAGATAAGTTGTCCTAGAAAATGTCAAAACTTTTTTTTAATTTTCCCAGGAAAAGGGTCCTGTTCGAATTCTTTAAATACCAAAACAGAAAGATGTACAGGTCGTGTTCTCCTATTACCTTGACGCGTGGATTCTTATTTTCAGTGACCATGTGGAATTAAACTAAAAAACATTACTAGCATATAAAAATGTTTATGAGATTTTAATCTTAATTAGCATAAATATGTTTTTCTGTACGTTGTTCCCTTTCAAAAACTATTGTTTTTTTTTTTTGGGGGGGTAAGGTTTTGAAAGACTATTGTTCGTTCCTCCTTTTGCAGAAAAATATAATTATATCATTATTGCTTTCTGATTTTTGATAAGTACTTCTCAAATTGAATAATGCCTTATTTTATTTTCCTTTTGCCATAAACTGAGCATTGTTTCTCAACTTGCTTAACATTCTACATTAACTTTTTATAGGCATATTGATGGTAAGACAAATGATATTTATCTCTAATGGGTAATTAAAATGCAGAAGAAGTAAAGTAATACTAAATGCAAATACACATATCATTCATCGAGGAATGATAATATGAAGTTTTTTATACTTGTCATGGAATTGAAACAAGTACCATCAGGGATATGCAATTGTTTTAAATTTACAATTCGATTAACCAAATAAATTCGAACGTGATTTCATTTTTAACATGAGAGTCTGTGATTTGGTATATTAGTAATTTTTAAGTTGATTTTTGTTTCACAAATTGAGGGATCATTGCTTTATCATCTACGAATACATGGTTAGATCACAAATAATAGATTTTTTTTATATTAGTTTATCTAAGTTTTGAAAAAAAAAATACCAAATACGTTGCCATCACCATAACCATTTTCATTAAGATAAATGATATAAATAATTCATAAACTTAGGCTCCATAAACATGATTTCTGAATTTTCAATTAGTTTAATGTGGTCCTTGAATTTTAATCCAATATTTAATTTGGTCTTCGAACTTTTAATATATTCAATGTAACTTCTAGAATTTTGATATATATTCAATTTAATCTCCAAATTGTATGAAGATGTTCAATATTATTTCTGAATTTTGAATAAATTAACAATTTATGGATGACATTATTCATTAAGCTCAAATTCATGAACCATTTATGTCATCATCCATTATTGTCATTGTTGTTATGGAAAACCCCTGTCATTTTTACTCTTTACAGTATGTCAAGTGGCTTTTTTTTTATATAGGTTAACACCACACAAAACTCAAATTTATACACAAGCAAAAACTTTACCATAAACTAAATCACAAAAAGTCACAAATTAATATATTTATGATCATTTTAATCTCTATTTCCATTGGATTAGTACAATAAAAAAAATCATAATTAATACATTTTTGACAAACTGAAGGCAAAACCTTAAAGTAGTATATTAATTAATTATCACGTGTCATCCAACTCAATAATTTAATGATAAAATATAACAGAAATTGATGAAAAATAAATTTGTTATAAATGTATCAATTTAAGATTACGATAAATGTGCCAATTTTGAATTTTCCTAATATTAATCATTTTAATATTTGGGCAAATTAAACGTGAGGCTATTTTTTGTTTTTTTTCGGTCCTAGTGACATACAAATTGATTTGACTGGTCCTTGGGACAGCCGGGGGAAAAGTTGCCCGAGCTTTCTGCACTGTCAACGAGCCAGGAACAGTAGGTACTTTTCCCCGTCCCTCGTAATATCCACCAATGCACGATTGTCTATAGAAAAATGACAAAACCATACAATATCTTTATAAATATGGATATTTTGATAAAAAGGAAGTTTTCGTAAGTCAACCAAACAAAATTTGTATTTGTAATCATCTTCATCTTGCTAATCCTAATAAAGTAATTTAGCAATAATCATAACATCCTCTATTGTTTGAATCTTGTTGAACTAACCATTCTTGAAACCCTTTATATATATGTAATGCTGACGTACGGAAGTATGTGTAATTTTAATAAGTTGTATTAGAAACAAATAGAGCTAAATTATGAATTTTAATGGAATATTATTTAGCTTAAAATACATTAGATGATCATAAACAAAATGAACAAGCCTATCATAAATTCCTTCATCGAGCATAATAAGTGATGAAGGGAAAATTACAAAAGAGATTATGAACCTATTCTTTTGTTATAAAATAAATTTCATTACCAATGCAACTTCAAAGAGCTCATAAACATTTTGTACTTATGTCAATTTAATCTTAAACCTTTCAATTGCGTTATTTGAGTTCTAAACATTTTAAAGATTTGCCAATATAGTCTATTTGGCCAATTGCCATCGCTTGTATAGCTTATAAAAATAAATCAGTAAAAAAATATTTGTTATCATTCATAAAAATGTTCATGCATAATTGTTATCGATAAAAAAAATTATTAGCTAATTATTTAGATTAATACAAATGATTATTTTTAGAAAAATATTTTTTAAATCATTCGTTTTTCGTGTAGCAAATCGAGTTTAAATTGATCCCGTCGCTTGAACTGGTATTTAAAATGCTAGTGGAGTGATTCTAAAAGCTTTCAAAATCATGCGATCATGACATTACGAAATTTAGTTGCTAATAGTGTATATTATAGTGTATAAAAGTTAGTATTAGTTTATCATTAATAGAATTTACAATGTTCTTGTAATTATTAGTATTAAATTCACTCCACTTGCAATTAAACCATGTTAAGAGACAAGTACTCTTGTCCACAATAGTAGTATTAAACATTCAGATGCATTATCTCCCTAAAAAACACTAGAACACACATTATACATGTAGTCGAGCTTGATTTATATTGCTTTTATCTTCCGAGACTCTCAACAATCGCTCAACATCAATGATGCATGCCAAGTGCAAACATTTCCAAATGACTCAAAATCTAAGTTTGCAAATCATATGTTGAATAATTTAATAATGAGCATAAGATTCGATCCAACTATAATAGTATCAATCAAAGACACCATAAAGATTTTAGTTTCTTTCTTGTGTCCGGTGAAACACCTAAATGCAAAGGAATCATATGGGTGAGAGATAATCCAATGACCGACACAATGCCTTAGTAGCCATTCGATGGATATCTTCAACAAATCTAGAGTGATAATTTTTTTCCAATAATTCAGAATCGCTTAATCACCGACTCAACTATCTAATAAACTATGACAAAAAAAAAACTATCTAATAAATAATCTAAAAGACTTGTTTCTTCAAAATAATTCGTTAAATTTCTTAAAATAATTAGTCTAGAAAAAATTTTTACTATAGATATACCTAAATATTTTTGTTTATTAATCTTTATAATTGATTATTTTTAGAAGTTTTTTTAAATAGTGTTTGTGAAGAAAGAGAAAAAGGAAACTTAAAGAAAGTATTCAAATCGCATTCAAATAGTAAATTGGGAATTGGGAAATCTGTAGATAGGTCAAAGGGCAGGCAGTGGTACGACTCGTACCAAGAGAGAGAGGCTGGCTCTGAAAAGAGAGGCCACCTCGGAAATAACAAAATTAAAGGTTCTTGCTGTTCTTTGCTCTGATTTTGCATTTAAGCCCCCCCTCTGACCTCGTGGTAGACTTCACGTCGCTCCCGAGAATAATATCAAATCCAAACTTTTATACAATTTCCGCCCATCGAAAATCGGGAAATTAAAAATTAAAAATAGATATTTTAAATTATTGGAAAAAAAGCTGAAAAAAACCCAAACTTATCATTACAACATATTTACCTTAAATTATTTCTTGTAACATTAAAAACCCAAAATCTGTACAGTAAATTTATTTGATACCATTTATAAAATGTTTGGGATAAATTGGATGCCAAAAAAGTTTAGAATAATTGTATCATGCGATATAAATTTAGGATTTTTTATGTATAAATTTCTGATTGTTAGTATCATAAAAAAACTTGAGTTGAATACGTCATAATGGACACAATTATGGTTTTTAGTAGCTTTTTTCCTAAATTAATTGAAGATAAAATTTCGGGAAAAAAAAGAGAAAAAGAAAATAACACTGCACTGGTGCGACCGGCGACCGGCTAAAGCTCTGCAACCAGTCCCGAAGCAAGACAGCACAGTCAACCGGGAGAACACGATGAAGAAAAGGGAAAAGGAGGAGGTAGGTGGCGGGGCCCACCCCAAATAGGTTAAAAAAACTCAGAAAAACCGGAAGGGGTAAAAATTATGTGACACTAATTACCCCGTGACGAGACCACCTCCGTCAGCGATTCCCGAGGCGGAATCGGACGGCGAGTTGACCGACGCCGTCCCATCGCAGCGCCCCACGGGGCTGGGGCGCGGCCCCCCAGGCGGCGGACCGCCAGCCGGGGCTAACGGCGTTAAGGGAGCGACGGGGGAGTTGGCATCACGTGACCGTGTGTGAATAGTTTGACTTTTGACCCACCATTTTTCTAATTTTTGTCGAATCGACCCCGTCCCTAGGAAAACAAAAAGGCCTTTTCTTTTTCCTTTTTTGTCTTTTTTATGGGGCCAGAAGAGGGAAACTGCGAGAGCCTCTTCGACGACAGCAAAAGGACTGCGACGGTGCAGCTAGCGTAGCATCAATGTCGGTCTCCAGTTTCAGAGATGAATTCCTTTTCTTTTTTTTTTGGTCCCATGTCGTTTTTTGATCAATAATAGATCGATTTTTATATTTTATTTTTACAAAAAAGGCTGTTGGTTATTTTTAGAATTAATACTATGAAAATTTTCAAATTAAAGCACTTACAATAATGAAAAACCCCCCACAAATGACCACGGGATTCTCTGGTTTTTTTGTCAAATTGGATTAATATCATAAAACTCCACAATCAAAATGTACATTTGTCAGGAGTGTCTAAGTTCAAGGATTTTTTATGTTCAAAAAATTAATCTAGGGTAAAATCGTCACAAATGTACTTATTTAAGATTTTTCTTGATATTAACCATATTTTCAAGAAGTAGCTATTTGATATCTAGCAAATATTTGTTTTTAACGAGTAAACGGCAAGAAGGAGAGGCGACCAATTGGACATTACCATATGATGCTATCGCTCCTTTCGAGCAAGCCCCTCACGTTTACCTCACCACAGTATTGGCGAGAGTGGAACCAAGGTTATGCTAACCACAACATCACTGAATGTATACCACAAACAAAATAAGGTTTTTTGAGATCAAAAAGTGATTGAGGGACATGAATCCGTGAATGGGAAGCTCACAAATCACTCGAGAGTAAGTGTTACATTATTGTATTAGTCATGTAATATTTGGTAATCACGAAAGCCGAAGCACTGTAATTGATTAGTCATAGATAGATAATTGAGATCTAGTTATATAGAAGCATGCGAAGAGACAAGTTAGATGTGAAAAAGGAAAATGACATTGTAAGCACGACCACCGTATAATAAACAAATCGTAAAGCACATAAAGATTGAAAAATAGTAATGATAAAAAATCTTCGGAGATCCAAATGTTTTTTTCTTTTTACTACATAAAGATTGAAAAGCAAGACAAAGAAACTAGATTGAATTACTGATGGGCCGCATCTTTTTCATTTGTCGGAAAGAGAAGTGTTTGAACATGGTTGGAATTTACCTAACTCTTTGCTGGAATGTTCGGTTTAAGGTGCCAACAAAACACGGACTACCCCTAGACGACCCCACTTAAGAGGTTGCATAGTCAAGATACTATTTGCATTGCTCCCAATCATTCATAGATAGAAAGATAATGACAATAATTTACTGTCCACATAAATATTTTCTTAAAAAATAATTGCTTTTATCACTTGTAAAAATGAATAAAACATAAAATATAAACTATCAACGATAATGACGGTATTTTTTCATTAATTCATTATTTTAAGTAATACAAGTGATATTTTAAAAAATATTTTTCGAATTATTTATTTTTCACAAAATACACGTACCATAAATTAATCCCCACTGAGCATGTAAACAATCTCATTCACGCGCATTGCTTAAGAAGTAACTCATGTACAATTGGCCCACATTTCAAACTTCTAAAATGTCTTTGAAGACCGCCCAATGGTTTTTTTTTTATAGAAAAACTTCATAGAAAATATCTAATTTAAAATATCAAAATTAAAATCATTGTGTCATGCCCATGGTCAAAAGGATGCTCAGCTACAGTAATTATTTTCCTATATTTCGCATAATGCATTTATTAAAATATTCATTACCGAATATATAAACCGCAACGCATGTGCACTATATAATTATAGCAATTTATAATTGTATCAATCGGATTCTTTTTCTAAGTCATATTTTTAATTACAATATTGCTCTTTTCTACAAACAAAGAAAAGAAAAATACACACGCCCGCAATCATACACACTGGTAGCATAGATTCAATATGCACTCAACAATAATGTAAATAATGGCGTATTATCCTACACTATGTTAGCATAATGAGTATGCCTGTTATCTCTATTAACTTTTTAAACCCCACGAAATATTATTCTAGCAGTCCCTACATAATTATATGGTGATTTCCATAATTTTTTTTTTTAATACTGAGATGAATAACTTGAAGATGTACGTAACATGCTATTGAATTGATAAGTATAGAAACAAAAAAAAAGGGTTTGAGCCAGTTCAGCAGTAAAAGTACAAAATCATATTAGGTGAAGAAATTCCAAGATAGCCACACTAGAAAAATTTCAGTTAAAAGTTTCGATATTAGACCTAACCTACAAGGGTCAATCCACGTAATGAATTCCCGATGCGACCGCCGAAAAGAAGATTCAATAAAATCAAGAAGTTTTAGTGGAGTTTTTACTTTTTTTTTTGTACTTGGGGTCTATATGGTCTTATCATCTCTACTGCTCTTTCCAAATTCTTCCACAAACATTGAGAACAAATGAGGTTTATTTCCTCTTTCAGACAAAAGCTTTAAATTGACTTAATAAAGCTTACACTAATGAGAAATTGTCCAACAAGTAGAGAAATTTTTACTCATTCCAAAATGCATGCATTCGTTATGTTATCCCCTTAAAAAGTAAATAAATATTACCAAGAATGGAAGTTCGAATTTTGATTGAGTCATTTAAGATACATGTCACCAAAATCATATTACACAAAAATGGATCAATAGAGATCAATTGAGGTTCAAATTATTTTTTTATCAATCCAAACCTGATTTGACCTATACGCTTTTTTTATCAGCAATCTACTCGTTTGACAAGATCAATTGTAGCACATATATATGTATGTAGATCGTTTCGTATATTAAAAATGGTCTCCCATAAAACTTTTTGTCAGTGGTTTGTAACTCTGAATTGTAAAGCACTACCTTTTGTTAAAAGCTCACTTTGCCAAATAATGAAACCCGTTTGTGGAGCAATAATACATGCCCCGGAAAATAATTATTGATAACACAACTTCTTTTTGCGGTTTCTTCGTTAATCATTATTATGTCCCCAAATTGGGTAACCTAATCATCTAATTGAACTTCTATGCAAGAAACACATTTCCTCAAATTTCCACTCAAAAGATGGGACAAAAAACACTCAATACATGCATAATCGAAACCCTAGAAAATTAGATAACGATCGGTGATAAATGGATAGTCATAGAATTAATTTTCGATGAAAATTGACCCAAATGACTATATTGAATTTTGCATAAAGGCGCAAAACTAAAGCGGCAAATTTATAATTGAAATAACATTGGTACAATATATTATTTAAAATTGATTAGGTAATTTTCTTCAAAAAATGACAAACTTTTTCTCTCCCTCGATTTCATTAAAAGAAAAGATTATTACATAATCTTTAATCTACTGCGAGAATAATAATTTATTTTTAAAAAATAATAATTATAAATTGTTGTGAGGCATACTTATTCATGAATTTGTGGCTCAACTGTTATTCGCACGGTATATTAAAGACCGTTGTGCTAGTAAAACCCATTCATTAACTACATCACATGGCCCACTTAGATGAATTAAAAATGTTACTGATTTCTGACAAAAATTAACTGAACCAAGCCTTATAAATAAATTGACAAGTTCATAACTGAAATGACATATGTACAATATATTTAGAATTGATTCAGTAATTTTTTCCTAAAAGTGACAAACTTTATTCTATCCCTCGATTTCATTAACTTCATCGCCTAGGCCACTTAGATGAATTAAAAAT
This sequence comes from Corymbia citriodora subsp. variegata, assembly GCA_014858505.1. NCBI lineage: Eukaryota > Viridiplantae > Streptophyta > Magnoliopsida > Myrtales > Myrtaceae > Corymbia > Corymbia citriodora. The sequence goes on from MU089823.1 coordinate 58,639, forward strand.
ATCACTGGTTTTCAGCAAAAATTAAATTGAAATGACTATTGAATTTCTCAAAGGTTTAGATCTAAATTAATGAGTTCACAATTGAAATAATATACGTATAATATATGTAAAGCTGATTAGGTAATTTTTTCTTAAAAGTGACAAACTTTTTTCTGTCTCTCGATTTCATATTAACTATACCACGTGGCCCACTTAGATGAATTAAAAAAGACGGCACAATCATGTCGATAAAAGAAAAGTTTTGGCATTGATTTTCATGTATCGAGGGAGTAACTACAGCTGAATGCCATTATGCGACCCTTTTCTATTGGCCCACTACGTGTGGGAGGCAATAATTGCCCCCGACCTAATCGAATTTCGAGATAGGTGCTGAGCACCCCCTACTGTTGTTGCGGTACACTGTATCATTGGAATTGGGTATCATGAGGATCCAAAAGAGGACGGAAAAAAAAATGAACGCCCGTTGCAAATTGTGACCATCTTCATGGGTCGAAAGATGGATGAATGGTCATTTTCGACCACGAAATTAGGGGTTCTAAGAAAATATCGACATGGGTTTTGAGATTAAAAAAATCAAAAAAGTCTTATACTTATTAAAGTTGTGTCAATTTAGTTATAAACATTTCAATTATATCAATTTTTATTTTATATGATCCCATTGTATATTTATTTTACAAGCCATTATGCATGAAACCCTACTTCTTCACTCATGCGATCTCACTCCAACCCTCTCTCGAGTAGATGGGAAATCGAACTCCCCATCTTCTCCTTCCCAACTGAAAATGATGGTCACTGGAATAATTGACTCCCAAACTCTATGGCAATAATCCATCTGGCTAAAAATCGCTTACATAGATGTTAACCGTCCTCCATGGCATGAACGGTGTATATATGTTTAAAATTTTGACAATTGCACCAATTGACTTATGAACCTTTCGATAATTTGCCAATACAGTCAATCCAATCAATTTTGATTATAAATCCCCAACATGAACAATTGCCGTTCTATGTAGTATCACTAGTGTTGACATGGATAAATTAATTTTTTCTGAATTTAGTTTTTTCTTTATCGCTGATGATCCTTGCTCAGGCGAGCCCCCATCAGATCCAATGAGGGCTGCACTCATGGCTTAAGTTGCCTATCTGAGTGGCAACCCTAAGTATGGATGTGGATGATGATTTCTACTTGGCAGTTCGTGGAGGACTACAGGAGCGCACCAATCAGAAGTTCAAGTTTGAAGAATCTTTCTAATGAATTAAGTGAGATTAGAGAGCCAACGACCTTTTCTGTTAATTAAGGTTGGCTCGAGGAGAGTAGGTTTGGGAACGAAAATTAAACTCAAAAAGTGTACACTTCGGTCAGTCCTTATTTCTGCTCTCTTTTTTTTTTTTCTTTTGGTATGGTTTTTGATTTGGTGGTTATGTTTTTGTTTTGGTTTCGGTATCCTTTGTCTTTAGATTATACTAGAAAATCAGGCCATGCGATCCACAGGGTATTATGATTATATAAAACTTATTTATTTGTTTTAATTTTCATTCTTCAAAAGGAAATTTATCAAGTCAAAATTGAGCCAGACGATGGTCTGTTTTAAAAGCTTAACCCATTAAAAGGCGATATCTTATGAAGTTCTTCTATAATAATAAGAAAAACTCTTCCTTCAAAGGTTAATTGGATGTAGCCTTTTAAGTGTACAAACTCAAATGAGCAAATAGAAAAGATCGATTATTTCAAGAGAATTTGTAATGTAAATAACGAAGATTAAAGAGTATAGGGAGAGAGAAAGCGTGAACAAGATTTATAGTGGTCCGACCTGGTGTGCCGGCTTCTCTCTTCCGACTGCTTATGCAGGTCGCATTCCGCTATTTATGCCAAAAGTACAAATTGTCAAATACCACCATGTTACAAGTAACTGGCTATAGACCAAGGAACTATTGGACCCCTTCCGACGGTTGTTCTCAAACCTTGCGCATGTAGCGCGAGGGATATCCGCTCCAAATCGTAAAGCACGCCTCTCGTTCCCACTTTTTGTCTTTCATGTGGACCATTGCATTCATTCTAAGTACAACAACTTTTTTCCTAGCATGTACACTAATGCTACTGCAAATTGTAGCCTAATATAAGAGGTAATTTTCAAGTCAAAAAGAAATTTCAGATTAATATATCCATACCACATTTAACCCCAAAGTAATTTTCCACGCACCTAAAATCTCAAATTAGTATGCAATATCAGTTACCCAAAATTGATTTTCCCATCGTAAAAAAGATATCTAGAATCATCAAAATCTTTGATCAGGAAAATCTGCTAAACCTTGCTAATTTTGCACTGAGAGCACTCCCAAGTTTCGAACGATCTGGTAAAGGGTAAATGCGACGTTGGAATTAGCGGTTGAGGAATTTCTGCGCTACGAAAATTTGCTGCGACATGGGTCTGCCGGTTGTTTTGAGGCTTTGTGATATTAACCCCTTTTCTAAGGAAATATACTTTTATTTTTATTTTGCTTTATTTCATTGGGTTTGACTGTAAAAATATACTTTTATTTTTATTTTGCTTTGTGATAGGCATTGGAAACATTCCGTACGTGATAAAGGCCGTTCCTCTCCTTCGCCACTTCCTTTACTTTTAAGGCATTATCCTCCCCCCAATTCCGTGCCCGGATAAAGGCGTACCTCATCGAGGCCGATCCGCCGGATTCAGGAAAAATCATAAATTTGGTAGCTGATGTTACTCGAAAATATTAAGAAATACAATAAATATTAATGAGAATTACGCCCAAACATGTAGCGGGTAAGGGCTGGCGATGGCCATAGTTCACCTCCCTCTCAAATCCGTCACTAAGGCTGGTTTAGCACAACATTTCAAATGGACTTACCAGAGTCGAGGTGTTTGACAACAAAGTTTCAAGGGCCTTCAAGTCAAAGTGGGAATTGCCAAAACCCTTTAATCTTTTGCCATAGCATCAGTTTCTTTTGTCATATCGATTCTATAAATTTAGTTTTTTCTCCAACAATATTTAAATTAAAATTGCTTGTCGATGTACTTTTCAATTGCAATTTATTAAACCCTATCTGCATTTCGAAAAAAAGAACCCTTTAACTCGATAAATCATTTGTATTTCCTCCAAGAATTTCCCTAAGTGCTCTTCCAAGCGCAATCGGAGTATTGATTGTAAAATCAATTAGAACCTTTCTTTTTTCGGTCTATTACGATGTTTCGGTCACTAATGTCACGTATAATAGTAGTATCTTTTTCTTGCTTAAAAAAAATATGACATTTTCACGTAAACAGTCGAAAAACTCTTTTTCATCAATGTAAATATAATTCGAAAAGTTCCAAAAAAATCCAAAATTCAAGCGACGGTCAATACGGCTCCCATGTGAGTCACCCCCTTCCAGATCGGTCAACGGTCGACCGCGCCGCGAGTGAAGGAAGGCTCGAGTTTATCAAAGAAGAGCCGGCCCCGTTGACCGCCACGGCAGCCAGGGCAAAAAAAAAAAAAAGAAATGGAGAAAAAAGAGAAAAGAAAAAAAAGAAGGGAACCGCCAGTTGCCAGTTCCCAGTCACCATGTTTAAAATCCCAATACACCAAAAACCCCACCACTCCATCATAAACTATTTTCCAATCCTCCCTTTCGCAATTTAAAATGTAAATAAATTAAATAAAAAAATAAATGCATTTGGATTATTTTCCTCCTACAGAGTTTTCTTATCGTAATCCTCGCTTACCTTAAACCACCTGAGATAGAGAGAGCAGGAGAGAGATAGAGGCTTTCGACAATCCCTCTACCCCTCGGTCGCGGTCGAGGTCTCAGTCTCAGTCGCGGCCGGCGCCGAGCACCGCCCTCCGGCGCCGCGCCGCTGCTGCGGTCACGCCGGCCTCGTCCGTGACGGAGCAGCCCGAGGCTCCAGTGCAAGACGGTGCCTCTTCCTCGACGCGACTGCGGACGACTCAGCCCTCTAGCTTGACCGAGAGAGCCGCGGGATCCTCCTGCACGCCCAGAGAATCGGCGAGGACGAAGAATTCAAGGACGAGAGTGGCGGCCGTGGCGTGCAGAGATCATGGGGGAGTCGTTGGCGAAGGCCTCGCTACCCTGGAGATAGAACCCTCCGACGCAATCGTAGGCGAGCTTCGGCACGTCGGGAGCGCAATTCTTGAGGGCAGGAGGGACTTGCCGACCGGAGGGCATCTGACATGGGACAAGTCGGCGACAAGGTAGCGGCGGAGGCCGCGGCTTGCACATGGTCCGGCATAGCTGCTCGAGCTCGGACTAGGGTTTGGGTGGGGAGGATCGGAATTGGATTGGAGGAGGAGGAGAATGCGGGGAGTCGATGGCGAGGTGGAGGGAACGGAGGCGGTCGTCGAGGTCGTGGATGCGGCGGGGGAAGGCGTCGATGGCGGAGGAGAGGGAGCACAGCTGGGCCACCGGTGTGTCGCTCCTCGTCCTCGTAGTGCAAAACGGTGCGAGCAACAATCTTCATGGGGAAAACGAAATGCCAAGAAAAGAATATCAGCTGCTAGACTGAAAAGAGAGATCCGGAAAGGAAATGATATTGGCCGATTCCATCGTAAACATTGGGCGCTTGTCGATATGGTTCGGAACTTTGATTCGATAGCCATGCAGCATATCAAACAAATTAAAAGCACGGGAATGAAAGTGCACACAAGGCCAAAGTTAATAGACCACACTGTATAAACTGAAAATTCAAATACCACATTATACATTAAAGTAAAGTTATTGCACATTAAACTAGAGTTTAAAGACCATTTGGCCAATCATCCCAACCCAAAATGTGAGGATGATGAATTGCTTGTTGCTCCAAAATTGCTAAACTCAAATATTCAATTTGATTGCTCACGTAACCATGATAAGTTGTGACAGCAAAGGTTGGCAACCGGCCACAAGCAAGCCTGAGCATTGCAAAGGCCGGTGATCTCATCCCTCAGCTTGCCAACCATCACTATGGCTAGTGATGAGTTGAAGGAAAAGAAAAAGAAAAATAATTTTAGATTTGAATTTTAAAGAAAATAAAAATAAATCAAAAATCAAAAATCAAAAGGAATACAAAGAGAAAAATCAAATTGGATACCAAACGGCAAAAAATATTTTCTACTTTATTTTCAAATTTCAGCTGACCACAAGAAAATATTGTCATTTTCCTAGAAAATGATTTATTTGAAAACACTTTCAAGAAACAACATAATTTTCGCGAAACAAATGGAGTCCAAGACTAGGAAAATATTTGGGAAAATGTTTTCCAATTCTTTCAAAAGGGAAATTGTTTTCCTAATTTTAAAATTTTGTAGGAAAACATTTTCTATTAACTGGGAAAACATATTCCGTTAACTCATTTTCCTAAATCAACCAAATGCCAAAAGTTGAGAAAATGTTTTCTTGAAAAATAATTTTCGCAAGAATGCATTTGTTTATCGGAAAACTTAATAATAAAGGAAAATGTTTTCTGAGAAAGCGGTTTTCAGGAAAACAGTTAGTTTCTCTTTGTTTGATAATTTATGATCGAAAATTTTTTCTAATGTTTGGAGCTCATTGGAAGATGATTTTTAATATTTTATTTTTTATTTTGATTTCTTTTTCTTTTTTCTTTCTTCTTCTCCATCGCTCCTCTACTTCCTACACGTCATCCCCATTTGCTTCCTTGGCAATCCCTCCCCGGCCAGCTCAAGCCTCACTATCAAAGGCCTAAAGCTTGCCCAATCCAGCAAGGCTTGAGGCTCACCGTGAGCTCACCTGAGCCTGCCATGAGCTCGTCGCTTGAGGCCTTAAGCTAGCCGGATTTGGCTAGGCTCAAGGCTCACTGGCCTTGGGCAAGGTTGCGGCCTCACCAACTTACTGCTAGAAGCCGCGAGCTCACCAGATCTGGCAAGGTGTACGGTTGGAGACCACGAGCTCACCGGCTGAGGTGGAGGCCGACAACGGGCTGAGAATTAGCAAAAAGTAAAAGGAGAAAAGAAAAAAAATTAAAAAATTAAAATTGATTTTAAAAATAAAAATTCAAATTCAAATTTTTTAAAATATATTTTTTGAGAAAAATAATTATTTTGTTAACCAATTGCCCTAATCTAAGCTTTAGTATAATTGAAAAAAATTTCCAGTTCCTTCAAAGGGAAATTATATTCCTAAATTTAAGCTTTGATAAGAAATCATTTTTCACTAATTAAGAAAATATTTTTCATTAACTTATTTTCCTAAGCGAATCAAATGTCAAAAAATGAAGAAAAGCTTTTTCCAAAAAAATCTTTATAAAACAAACGCACCCTTACTTTTTCTCTATTTTCTTTTTGTATGTACAATTGTACAAATGGGGGTTGCATTAATTTCCTCTTTATCCCCCTAGAATTCAAAAGTCTCGTGTCCTTTCTCCTTAACATTATAGTGTTGAACAGTATTGAATAACAATCATAGGCTCTTAATGCAACTTAATAAAAATTAGCTTGCCAAGGTATTTTACTCTTGCTAACGAGGGAATATATCTAGAAATTAGCTTGCCCCATGTGCATAAAGAATGAGAAATTTGCATGAAAGAGGGGACCATGGAGAATTAAACTAAAAACTCTTATGTCACCCTGATATTGAGTCCGCAATTATTTTCTTCGAAAGTTTAAGGAATCAAAGAACAACGTGAATGTATCGTATCATAACAATGTCATTTTTAAAGAGTTTTAAAATCGAAATTAGGTAATTCTTTGATCGGCTTTCGAAGACAAAAGTTCTCACATCGGGTTGCCTCTTTCTTTCGGTACTATATCTTGTGGAAGCAAATCATAGAAAGAATTTACAGGCCTTTCTGGAGCGTAAGAGAATTTACGGGCTCAATATGAAGTATCACGGCAAACTATAAAGGCAACGACCTCACTCATTACATATAAGTCAAATTTACGAGTAACATCACGAGGTGGTACGCATCTGATGTGAGATGTCGAGGGTTCTTGCAAACAAAGTCAGTAGAATCTTTCTTCCCTTCCTTGTCTTTCTTTTACAAGTCTAGGAGTAAATGCATACGGTAAGTCAAAGAGAAAATGCAATGGCTCTGGTCTCTGGCACCATCTAGAGAGACGTCCCAGTCACCCCCAGAAAGAGGCCGAACCTTGGAATTTGCGACAGCTGCCCAACGAGTCATTTTCAGAGCACCGGTCCGCAATTACTAATGTGGCAAGTGCCATGTTGATGAATGAACACTTCCGTCAATTTGCTTTCCACTGGGATCCCTAGAATTTGCACTCATCTTGGAAAAAATCAAGCAGAAAATTCCAGAAGTGCCTTCTCTTTTTGTCTTATTCCATGCTACGATGCGGGTCATCCGGGCCTTTTTTTTTCCTTCGCAAAGGGACGAGCGAGTGAATACAAAGTTTGAAAAAGAGGGACGGTGCTGAATCAATTTTGTCCTCAATGGGAACTTGATTTCTCGATCGATGTGCCGCTGTACATGTAAAAGGAGAAGAATTTGTTAAGACTTCTGGCAGGAGTATTAGCTTGTCCATATGTGATTAATAGTGACTGTCCAGAATGTCTTGAGGTTTCAGCTGATAGTAACTTCACGTATGGTGGCCCGGATAAGAATCTCAGTTTTATTTGGGGAAAAAGAATAGAATAGAGGTGGTTTTTTTGTCTCGTAGGTTTCCTAACTTTAAGTTCTAACATTAGAATAGAGCTGGCCCGGGATTGGAATCTCAGTTTGATATAATTGAAAGATAAGATAAGTAACCTAAATTTAAGTACTAAATTTTAAAATGTCAAATAATAAATAATTATAAATTATTGTAGAGCTCATTTTTTCAAGAATTTGTAACTCGTAACAAACCGTTATTCTTATAGTAACCTAAAAAAATTTATGCTAGCAAAACTCTAATTGAAAATCAACATAAAATATTATTAATTCTTACCACACATGAAATTGTAGTGCCTATTTGTTTAAGATTAAGTAAAAAGCAAAGGAAAAGAGTATAATCAATGTTAAAAAAATAATATAAAAGTTACAAGGGAATCTACATATCAATATTCAACACCGAAATGTTGTGAAAGTGTCGAGTGGATTGCATTAAGGAAGTTCAAAGTGCGTATGCCGCAAAATTTACATTTAACTTATCCAAACACGCCGTCACCATTATTGATAGATTTGAGCAATTTTAATTGGGCAAGATTATAATGACCATCTATTAGTTTTTCTCTAAATGAATTAAGTAGGCCGTCCCTCACGTATCACATTAAGTGATTTTTTTACTAAGGTAAATCTTTTCGGTCAATGTTAGTTATAGTTATTGCACAAATTTAATCTCATGGAGTCCTGACTTTTTCTATTTGCAGCACTTAATTGAGTTATCAAATAGTGATTATAAACATGATTAGATGTTTTTGCTTCGTAAGGCCCTACTCACAAGAAAAAAAGGATTAAGGTTGGGGATTTATAGGCCTAAATACCCAAGTTTTACATCTATGTTCCAAGATTTTCTCATCAAATATTATGATTGGACCAGCCAGGTCTGATAATCTAGGACTAACATTTCGGCAAAGTTACATCGTAACTTGTTCATTGATCACTCTTTCATCTCGAGAACTATTTTGCTTTTGATCAATTGCATCTTTTCAACTCCTTTCATTCTCAAACGCTAAAGAAATAAGACATTCCAGAATTCTTTAGAACCGAATAGGGCCACGTCGCGCGTGGTTCGTGTGTGCCAGGAGCGTGGTCGTCTGGTGAGGAGGGCCACAGCACCCCACGTATGAGCCCTGAACTGCCACATCTCCTTCGAATCTCCATGAACACACGTACTCACATGAGTCATAACTTTATGGAATTGGCCCCTGCAACAAATGCCTGATTGAAACTGCAAAAACCCCTTCAATGAAAAAGTTCACAAAACCTGAAATCTCTCTATCGGTGTCGTGTACTTCGCTCAAGAACTCAACGCGTTCTTCCTACAACCTCCCATTACACCGAAACAATCCGCGTTCGTAGTCGCTTTCAAGACAGACAGTTCGTCAGAATTTATTCTCACACACATTGGCATTGCATGATGGAGGGAGTCCTCTTCATGTGTCCACATCCTTCATGAGATGGGTCTAGCTTGTTCCGGGATTTGCAAGACAAAACATGCCCTATGTTCAGAGTTTATGAATCGTCGCTATCGGTACATTCTATTTCGCATTTAAGATTGCACTCGCGAGGACCTGACATGTGTGGATTTTTGTGAACAAGGTAGAGAGTTCCTGAATTCAGTCCACAAAAAGTGAATTACATTGATGAATGCATGTCATTAAGCGAGGCCATAATGCTGGCTGACGGACCTCCTCTACTTTGACAGAGACCATCAGGTTAGTCTACGGCTCGTTTCTGTCCGAAGTAGGGGACAAAAAATAAAGGAAAGGTAAAAAATTATGGTATTTCAGTGTAGCAATAGGATTAAGATAGAAAAATTGGATAAATTTCGCTTATCTATAGGTTCATGAACTCAAATTTTGTTTCGGTCACTTGAATTTTGTCTTAACCAAATTGCAAGTTGAGGGAGGTAGTTCTTCGAAAAGAGCAAGAATATGGTGTCGTGAGTTCCCCTAGTGACAAGGGGCAACCCCCAACTTTAGCTTAGTATCTATTTACTGATCTCTTTGGCGTGTTTGCTGACTAGGAATATCGATGAACAATTGCTTAATGCAGTTCAACATTGAGACTCGAGGATTGCCGCTTTTAGTTCCTGGTTATTGTCAGGTCCACTTCAAGAACAAATTTTAATGAGACTTGAGGAGGGAGGGTAGTTTCCTAGATGTTCTTCGACAAAAGGGTAATCTGGGATTGGAAATGGTTTCGCAGATACTTCATATCTCCTCATCCTGAAAATTTAGGTCAAGTGTTTGGGATTTCAATTCAACAGATGTAGACCCAAATGCCACTCATTATTAAAAGCAACCCCCCCAAATTTATAGCAGGTTATGAAATCATGTGTGTACAGTCTAGAGACAAACCGTCAAAGATCACATAACTTTGAAGCACTATATTCCCCTTAAGAGAAACCCCAAATCTTCATTGAGACTTGTATCAAAATAAATTTCAGATATGATGCAATTCTGTCAGCCATGCATCACAATGATTCTCAATCAATTCATCTCAATCATTAATTATTTTCATTATTTACCCACGTGAAACATATACGTAATTTAATCGTACTTAAGGAGTGGATTGTAATATTAGAAAATTGCTATAATCATGCATAGCCTTAACAGAAAATTTGATTAACCTAGCTCTATTCGTCATGAGGACGCATCTGACTAAGCATAGACATTAGATATAGGAAATCTCCCCATTCCTGATCTTCATCATCTATCTCTAGCTCTAACTGGCCAATCAAGCACTTCCATCCCTGTAGGTGGGTTGCTTTTTTTGTGGGGGGGATTCCAGCAGCAAATGAATTGGGAGTCCCCTCCCTTGGCATGTGGTCCAATAATGACAACCACTTAACCACCAACCAAAGTGAAATCACTTTACCCGATCATCTTGGTCCTCCATCACCACCGCAGAACAAATTTTAATAATCAATTGATTCCGGAAGGAACCAGGTTCTTATCCTCTCCAATTGTCTATGAGTGCGTTGATTCATGTGACCTTTTTGGATTAGTTTAAAAATGGCAAGTCCCGGAACCAATCTCCATGAGACTGGCCACACCACTCACTAATCATGCACTCAAGAAAACAATTTTGGTTAGGCCCGCTATCATTGGTTTCTGTCACTATAGGGAAGAGTTTTAGGCCCCTAGCTCTTGGACCTACCTTAGGGGGAGAGGCTAGAATATTTTGCTTTGAGGTCCTAATTGCCCTTAAATTCTTTTTTGAAAAAATTCCAAATAAAAACCCAAAGTGTCATTATTTTCTTAAATAAGGATATGAAATAGATCTTATTTCAAATAAGGGCGTGAATTGCTTTCATTTTCTCAAACAAAGACCTGAAGTAAACTTTATTTTAAATAAGGGCATAAAATGATTATATTGGTCTCAAAAAAGGCCTTAACTAACTATTTGATAAGGGCAACTTTATCTTTCAAATTTTTTCCTTCTTTCTATTTTTTCTTTCCATAAAAAAAACTTAAATTAAAAGAAAAAAGAACAAAGACGGGAGGGAGGGCTCCCTCTCACTTATGGTCACCGACCCATCGCTGGTAGGGTGGTGACGCTAGTTGGCAGGGTCATTAGTGCCTAGGCGAGGGCCGGCAACCCTTGCCAGAGGCGAGAGAAGGCGATGAACCTTTTCCAGATCTAGGCTAGGGTTAGCAGCCCTTGCCAAGCGCCCCGGACCTCACCTGAAGTCTGAGGGCATTGGGTGAAGGCCGCCGACATCACACAAGGGCCAATAACCCTCGCCTAAGCTAGGGTGAGAGTGGGCAACCCTCACCTAGATCTAGGAGAGGGTCGCTCTAGCGAGGGCTTGCTGGACCTCCCTTTCTATCAGCGAAGGTTGCCTACCCTCGCCTAGGCACTAGCAACCCCATTGGGAGGTATCGATTCTATCGCTTTTATCCCTCGTAATCTCAAAGCCGAAAGATTCTTGCACAAAATCTTGGCTTCGTAGCATTAAAGCAGTATATAAAACTCTCCATCATGTGGTCAAGCCCTTCACTCATTTCCTTTACTTGATTCACAAAAAATTAAAGGTCTATTAAACAAAAGGGCCTTGCCATCTACAAATACAAGATTTTTGCTAGAGAGACTAATTTAATCATGACCCCCTTTGAAAGTCCAAGAGATGTGTTTGTGGATCCATCATGTGGGCATGTCTCAAGATCATGTGCAAGGGTGATCCTTTCCTTAGGATTTGTTTAACCCTAAATTATTATTTTTTAAATAATACTATAGGTGAGTGGTGGTGGCGGCATACCGTTTTTGATCAATGTGTTGCGGACCCTTTAATAGACATTCTCACCTTTGAAGCATCGTGACTTCAGGACCTTTCTAGGGTTTGCATTGTTGGAAACACCTCCATCTAATTAAAGGAAATTGCATTGTTCTATTGAAGAAAAATCACTTTCATTACAATGTACTTAAAGCCCTAGGTGAAGCCAAGAAATGTCACATTCACATGAAAATTCATATTATTTTTCCATTTTTAGACAAAATAAAATAGAATGAATGTTCAGACCAAAAAAAGAAAAAGAATTAACATATAATAATAATAGAAGGCTTATATACACATGCTCGTACTGCAGAGCAAGCGAAGAGGCATTACAATAAATAATACAATAAATAAATAAAAAGAATAAAGAAGGAGGATTTAAAATGCGAGATCTAAAAACATATCTTTCCGTGGCACCGGTACTAAGTACTCTATGGTTTGGGGCTTTAGCAGGTCTTTTGATAGAGATCAATCGTTTATTTCCGGATGCGTTGACATTCCCTTTTTTTTCGTTCTAGTTATTGACATGAGAAGGGGTCCGAGACTTGAAACTATCAACCATGAGATCCTTACTAGAGCTCATGACGTAACTAGAACATAGCACGAAAAGATGGATACGTATAGAGACCGAATCGGATGGATAGGAGCTTGATAATGTCCTCTTGATAACTCTTTATAATTATTATGGCGCAAAGGTATGGCAGGGTTCTTTCAAGTCCAAGCATGATAAGATCTCTTGGTCATGAATCATATCTAGAACAAGCGAATTGGAATATCAATATGGAAATATAATAGTAGGCATAGGGTTTTGATTTATGCAAGGATATATTTTGTGCAAGTTTTCAATTCCGCTTCGAATCAAAAGGGGAGATGGGTTAGGTCTTGACAGTACCACTTGAAGCATACAAGTTTCATTTAAATATTAATGATACTCTATTTAATTATTAAATGATGAAGTATAGTCAAAGGCAGGGGCATGTGTTTCTTTAACCAAGCAGAAGGGAATACAATGAAGCGGATTTTTCTTATATTCGTAATTTAAAAAAAAATATTTTCGTTTAATTTTTTAATAAATGTGGAATTTATTATTTGGATGTGGGAACATGCTGTTTATATGAGGAGGCTAAGTTTAAGCATCGTGTCGACCGTGTATTAGGATTATCAAGCAGTAACATGTTACTTGGAGGGTGTGCCGGAACACTTGGCACATAACTTACTCCTAGATAATGTCAAAACATTTTTTTATTTTCCCAGGAAAAGGGTCCTGTTCGAATTCTTTAAATACAAAAAAAAGAAAGATGTACAGGTCGTGTTCTCCAGCTTGACACGTGGATTCTTATTTACTGTGACCATGTGGAATCAAACTAAAAACAATACTAGCATATAAAAATGTTTATGAGATTTTAATCATAATTAGCATGAACATGTTTTTCAGTACGTTGTTCCCTTTGAGAGGCTATTGTTTGTTTCCCCTTTTGCAGAAAAATGTAATTAAATCATTATTGCTTTCTTATTTTTGATAATCACTTCTCAAATTGAATAATCTCCTTATTTTATTTTCCTTTTGCTATACTGAGCATTGTTTCTCAAATTGCTTAATATTCTACTGTTAACTTCTTATAGGGGCATATTGATAGTAAGAAAAATGATATTTATTATCGCTAATAGGTAGTTAAAATGCTGAAGAAGTAAAGTAATACTAAATCTAGATACACACATCATTCATCGAAGAAATGATAATATGGAGTTTTTATACCAATCGTGGAATGGATAAAAAGTGTCATTAGGGATACGCATTTGTTTTAATTTTACAATTCGATTAACGAAATAAATTTGAATGTGATTTCATTTTTAACATAGTTTCTTGTCTATAATTTGATATATTAGTAATTTTTAAGTTTATTTTTGTTTCACAAATTGAGGGATCATTGTTTTATCCTCGACAAATACATGGTTAGATCATAGATAATAAATTGTTTTTCTTCTATATTAGTTTATATGAGTTTTAAAAACCAAAAATATTGAATACTTTGTCATCACTATAACTATTTTTGTTAGGATAAATGACATAAATGGTTCATAAACTCTGGCCCTGTAAACAATGTGGTTCATGAATTTTCAATTTGTTTAAATGTGGTCGTTGAATTTTAACATAATATGTAATGTGGTCCTTGAACTTTTAATCTATTCAATATAACTCATTGACTTTTGATACATTTTCAATTTAGTCTATCAACTATATATAAAAATGTTCAACATTATCCTTGAACTTTGAATAAATTAAAAATTCATAAATGACATTATTCATTTTCATGAACCATTTACGTCATCATCCATTATTGTTGTTGTCATTGTCATTGTTATGGAAAACCCCTTTGTCATTCTCTTTGCAAAATGTTAAGTGGCTTTTTTTCTATGGGTTAATACCTTGAAAAAATCAAACCAATACATTTGTGATCAATTTATTTCAAACTAATTTTCTAATCACTAAAAATCCAAACTAATATATGTTTGACAAATTTACCCCAAATTGGTATACTTATATCAAAATTTACAATTTACTAATTTTTATTAAATTTTACTATCAAATTACTGAGTTTGATGATACGTGATAGTTGACTGATGTATCGGTTTAGAATTTTACTCTCCTTTTATAATAATTGTACAAGTTTTGTGGTTTATCGTAATATTAATCCAATTTAATGAAATGTATATTTATTATAAATGTATCTGTTTCGGATTTTAGGTAGTCAAAAATTTAGTGTTGAGATAAATTTGTCACACGTATACATTTTCGGTTTTTTGTGGTCATTTGGAATAAATTTGTCACAAATATATCAGTTTGAAATCTTAGGTGGTCAAAAATTAGTTTGGGATAGAGTTATCATAAGTGTGCTAGTTGTGGGTTTTTCAAAGCATTAACCTTTTTTCATTATATATAGGTTAATATCATAAAAAAAATCCAAAATTGATACACATGCAAAAAATTCACCACAAACTAATTTTTGTGAACTTGTATATTTGTCATAATTTACTTTTTGTTTTCGTTAAATTAGATTATACAATAAAAAAACCACATTGATATAATGTAAAACTACAAACTAATATATTAATTAACTGCCACACATTATCCAACTTGACAATTTGACTGTAGAATTTAATAGAAATTAATGAAAGATAAATTTATCGTAGATATACCAATTTATGATTTTTTTATTATAATAATTTTCGATTTTTCGCAATATTAGTCTTTTTTTATATTTGGGCAAATTGAACGTTTGGCTTCTTCTTTTTTTCGGTCGTGGTGACATACAAAATTGATTTGACTGGTCCTTCGGCCATCGGGGGAAAGGTTGCTCAAGCTTTTTGCACTGTCAACTAGCCACGAGCAGTAGGTACTTTTCCACGTCCCTCGTAAAATCCACCACTGCACGATTGTCTATACAAGAATGGAAAAACCATCTAATATCTTTATAAATATTGATATTTTGATAAAAAAGAAGTTGTCATAAGTCACCCAAACAAAATTTGTACTTGTAATCATCTTCATCTTGCTAATCCTAATAAAGTAATTTAGCAATAACCATAAAGTCCTTTTTTGTTTAAATCATGTTGAACTTATCGTTCTTGAAACCCTTTATATTATGTAATGCTAGGATATGGAAGTACCTGTGATTTTTATCAGGTTATTAGGCAATGGAAAAAGCTAAATTATGCATTTTAACAAAATAATATTTTGTATAAAATACATCAGATGATCATAAAAAAGTGAACAAATCCATTGTAAATTCCTTCATCGAGCATAATAAGTGATTAAGAGAAAATTACAAAAAATCCTACATCTATTTTTTTGTTATGAAATAAATTTCATTATTAATGCAATTTGTAAGAGTTATTAAACCTATTGTGCCTGTGTTAATTCAGTCATATTTTTCCTTGTATCAATTGAGCTCTAAACATTTTGAAGATTTTCTAATATAATCTATCTAGTCAATTGCCATCGTTTGTATTGTTTATAAAAATAAATCAACAAAAAATATTTTCATCGTTCACAAAAATGTTTAGGCATAAATTATTTTTGATAATAAAAATATTTTTGTTAGTTAATTATTTTGAGTAATACAAACAATCATTTTTAAGAAAATATTTTTCAAATCATTTATTTTTCATTTAACAAACCGAGTCTAAATTGACCCCGTCAGATGAATTGCTTTTTGAAATTCTAGCGAAGTGATTTTAAATGCTCTTAAAATCATGCAATTATGACATTATGAGATTCAATGGCTATTAATGTATATTATAGTATATCTAAGCTAGTATCAGTTTATCATTAATAGAATAGTCTTGTAATTATCAATACTAAATTCACTTGACTTGCAATTAAACCATGTTAAGAGACGAGTACTCTTGTCCACAATAGTAGTATTAAACATTCACATGGCATCATCTTCCTAAAAAACACTAGAACACCCATTATACATGCAGTCGAGTTTGACCTATATTGCTTTTATGGTCCAAGACTCTCAACAATGGCTCGACATCAACGATGCATGCCAATTGCAAACATTTCTAGATGATGAAAAACCTATGTTTGCAAATCTTGATGTTGAATCATTTAATAATGAGCATAGGATTTGATCCAACTATAATAGTATCGATCAAAGACATAATAAGTATTTTAGTTTCCTTCCTATGTCTGATATAACATCTAAATGCAAAGGAATCATACGGGCAAGAGATAGCCCAATGACCAACACAATGCCTTAGTAGCGATTACATGGATATCTTCAACAAATCGAGAATCATAATTCACAAAACAAACAAAATCATGCAATAGGTAAAATGCTTTAGCGTAGGGGCCTGATCCTAGAACCAACTCAATATAAAATTTTGGATTGATCTAACCCTGATTTATCCAAAACTAATTGATAGGAACATAAAAATAGGCATTTTAGAATCCATTTATTTCATAAAAACTAAACAATCCAAAAGCCTTTTTCCTTCAAAATGATTTATTATATTACTTAAAATAATTAATCAAAAACATATTTTTGCTATAGATAACAATTTACATCTAAATATTTTTGTTCATTCATCTTTATAATTGATTATTTAAGAATTTTTTTTAAAGTGATTTTTTTTTTGTAAAAAAGGGAAAAAAGGGACCTTAAAGAAAATATTCAAATGGCGTTTAAATAGTAAGTTGGGGATTGGAAAATCTGTAGAAAGGTCAAGGGGCAGGCAGTGGTACAACTCGTACCAAGAGAGAGAGGCTGGCTCTGAAAAGAGAGGCCACCTCGGAAATAACAAAATTAAAGGTTTTTGCTGTTCTTTGCTCTGACTTTGCATTTAGGCCCCTCCTCTGACCGCGTAGTAGACTTCACGTCCCTCGCGAGAATAAAATATCAAATCCAAATTTCAAACATCGGAAATCGGAAAATAAAAAATAAAAAATTGAAATTAATGGAGAAAACCTATGAAAACCTCAAACTTTACCACTACAACATATTCATCATAAATTATTTCTTGTAACATCAAACACCTCAAATCTTTATCCATAAATTTATTTGACACCATTTTTTTGACACTCAAAAAAAAGTTAGGGAAAATAAAAAGTTTGAGATAAATTGGATGTTAAAAAAATTTGAGATAAATGCATTATGTTATACGAGTTTGGAACAAATGTTTATATAAAATTTATGATTTTTAATGTAAAAAAATTTGGAGTGAATATGTTATAATGAGTACAATTTAGGGTCTACAGTAACTTTTTTATAAATTAATGGAAGATAGATTTTCGAAAAAAAAAAAGAACACTGCACTGGTGCAACCGTCGACCGGCGACCGGCGACCGGCTAAAGCTCCGCGACCAATCCCGAAGCAAGACAACATAGTCAACCGGGAGAACAAGAAGAAGAGAAGGAAAAAGGAGGAGGTAGGTGGCGGGGCCCACCCCCCAATAGGTTAAAAGAACTCAGAAAACCGAAGGGGTAAAAATTATTTGACACTAATTACCCCGTGACGTTTCGCGACGGCAATTCCCGAGGCGGAGATCGGACGGAGAGATGACCGACGCCGTCCCATCGGCCCCCCGGGGGGGTTTCCCCAGGCGGCGGACCGCCAGCCGGGGTTAACGGCGTTAAGAAATCGAGAATAATTTGACTTTTGACCCTCCATTTTTCTAATTTTTGTCGAATCGACCCCGTCCCTAGAAAAACAAAAAGGCCTTTTCTTTTTTCTTTTTTGTCTTTTTTATGGGGCCAGAAGAGGGAAACTGCGGGAGCCTCTTCGACGACAGCGAAAGGACTGCGACGGTGCAGGTAGGGTAGCATCAATGTCGGTCTCGAGTTTCAGAGATGAATTCCATTTTCTTTTGGTCCTTTATCCTTTCTTGATCAATAATTGATCGATCCTTATATTTTATTTTTACAAAAAGGGCAATGGATTATTTGGTGGAATTAATATCACAAAAAATTTAGAATTAATAAATTGTAATAAAATTATCTCAAAATAATTTTTTTTACTATAAAAAACCCCAAAACTTATGCATTTGGAACAAATTTACTTCCCTATTAGGTTCTGTCAAATTGTATTAATATCAACAAAAGCCACAAATGAAGGGAAATTTATCATGGGGTATATGGGTTTGGGGAGCTTTTTGGGGTAAAAAATTTAATCTAAGGTGAATTGTCACATATATACCAATTTGGAATTTTTTGTGATGTTAAACTCTATTTCTAAAAAGTAGCTATATGATGTCTAGCATAATATTGAACTGTAGCCTTTATTATGTAAGGATGAGTCTTTGCTATGTAATATTTTTCCTTTTACAAGTAAAATGGTGAGAAGGAGAGGCGACCAATTGGACACTATTGTATGATGCCATTGCTCATTTTGGGCAAGCCCCTCACCTTTACTTCATCATTGGATTAGTGAGAGCAGAACCAAGGTTATGCTAGCCACGGCATTGCTGAATGTATGCCACAAATAAATTAAGGTGTTTTTAGATTGAAGAGCGATTGGGAAATAGAAATCCACAATCAAAAAGTTCACAAATCACTCGAGAGTAAGTGTACATTATTGCAAGTCATGTAATATTTGGTAACGAGGCAAGCCAAAGCTTTGTAATTGGTTAGTCATAGGTAAATAATTGAAAAAAAAACAATTGCTGAGGGGCCACATCATGTTCTTTTGTCGGAAAGAGAAGTGTTTGGACATGGTTGGAATTTACCTAACTCTTTGTTGGAATGTTCGGTTTAAGGTGTCGACAAAACATAGACTACCCTCGAGCAAGCTCACTTGAGGGGTTGCATCATCAACATGCTATTCACATTGCCCCTAATCATTCATAGATAGATAGAGAATGACAATAATTTATCGTCC
>MU089824.1:0-55392 GCA_014858505.1 Corymbia citriodora subsp. variegata
CATCGAACAAGTCACGCGCGGAATCAACTTCTGCATTCTTCACATAGCCATCTATCATAGCAATCCAGCAAACGTAATCCAGAACAGATCCGACGTCAAACCCCAAGCGGGCACTGCAAGTCTTCTGAAAGCTAAATACAAGTAAATCAAGGCGTTGGTCACGAACAAATCTGGCTCGAACCCAAGTTTGAACACCCTACCTGGGAAAGAGGAGACGACGACTAACGACTGATTGGAGCTCTCGAGGAGCGAGTGAGAAGCAACGAGGATTGGGCGTGGAGCGACTGAGGATGGGGCGAGAACGATTTGCTCGAGGAGCAGCCAGAGAGGAAGAAGAAAACGTGAAAAATTGAAGGAAGAGCTAAATCTTAAATCGCCCACCAAAAAAAAACTTGACCATAAATCAATTTGGAATTTCGGACAAAATTACCCCCGTTTTGGTCGTCGGGAAAAGTTTGCCGCCAAACATTTGTCTGACCAATAAATTTAGGTGCTTTTTTGAGATTTACTTAGCCACTTCAAATTTTTATTTGAATTAAAATTTATTATAAATTATTTTTTGAAAAAATAGCCTCACTTTGAAACTTTGTTTGGAATTTTCCCCTTCATTCCCATCTGGAATGGCGATAATTTTGGTGCTAAAATTGGAAATTCGCCTAAGCAATGCAAGTCGAAAGCTTGAAAGCACAAGAACAGAGTAAGACGAGGAGGGACCATATCTCTATCGTCCCTTCCCAGGCCATGCTCTCTCTCCACCTCACGTCTAATATACAGAAGCTAAAGTGCCTCGTGCATGCGATGTTCACTCAAACGATTCGTTCCTCTGAAATGGCATTAATTGCTCACTAGGGTTTCTCTAGTACTTCGGTTTATTTTAGTCAATGGGAAAACTCTGCATCAAATTCTTATTTGGTTTCCACGTCCACAAATATTTTTTATTTTATTGAAGTCAGGTTAGGTTGGGCATGAATTATTCAGGTTAGGTCTGATACAAATCATTAAAATTGTATTACATATAAAGACACTAATATGAATTAAATGGATTCATGGGAATTGGAATTTCCAGCCTGCTTAAACACAACCCCACTCACCCCATTTGACAATTTTATGGCAAGTTTGGGCTTCCAACCCATACCATGAGGTGGTTTACTCGCTGCAATCAGTGTGCGCAAGGGCAATATGGGTTTCCTCATGTTATCCAAATATAAAAACAAAAAGAAGGGAGGATCATAGAGGAAGAGAAGACGGGGACAAGTTAATGGTCAACAGGATCCACTTTTCATATATCGGATGTAATGATTTTATAAGAGCTGAATCTTTCTTTCGCGGTCCGATAAGTGCTTTCCTTGATTTTATTCTCCGAGGAATTGTATTTTAATTGTTTGAATTGTACACATGTTATCCTTATGACATATCTCGTACTGCATTTCATTTTTAACTCACATATGCTCTTGCTCACAATGCATGCAGAGCAATAAGTCTTGTGCATGCTTGCCTCATTAACAAAGGGAGGCCTCAAATGTGTGCCCGCCATGTGCCACCAGGAAAATCCATTTAGACTTGGGTCGATAGCCTAATTATTAAGTCACGAAACACATCGTGAATTGAAATCTCAAATTCATGAACCGTGAAACGAAAATCGAATAAAATTTAAAATTTCATTAATCATTAGATTATAAAGAATAAAAATTAATTTTAATTATTGAAAGGTAAAGGCATAAAAAATTGAATCATTGAATTGATAAATAAGTATTGAGTCATACAGTTGATGGCTAATTGATAAATTCGCTTGTTAATTTAGAAGATTAGTGATTCACTTAATAGTTACATATCTATTGGTGTGATTTTCTCTTCTATCTTAAGAAAGGAGATTTGTTAATATTGTATTCTCTTTTCTGGTTATCTTCCCTTTTCTAGTTGCTTGTTTTCTTTGTTCCAACAACCTTTCCTGTACATATGGTTGAACAATGGTAGATGGTCCAACACAACAAAATAACGAAAGAGAATGAGATTTCTTGTCCAATGACATAGGTACATTGCGAAATCTCCTTAACCTCTTGTGTCTTTGTGTGACTATTTGATTTTCTATATGGTATCAGAGAGGGTTATGACCTTGATTTTTTGAAGAACTCGTCTCACCCACGTCCTCTTTGGGTGTCAACTATTGGGTGGGCACCATGGCAAATTCGAAATTGGAATCTAGAAAACTTCCTGACAAAAGTGCGAGCTTTAGATCAAAATCGGCGAAGGCTATGGTGCATGAGGCAAATAGCCAACATCTTACATCTATTTGCTGAATGGAAGGAATTTTCTCCCATGGTCGTGAGCAGTCACCATCGTGCATGGAGGCCAATTGAGCCTTGGACATATTATTGGGCAACTAAAGTCTCGATGAAACTCATCCAGAGTTTGAAGAATGGCAAGCAAGCAATCACAATGTTATGACTTGAATCTTCAACTTAACGGAGCCTAAAACCTATGAGATTTTTGCTTAATCAGATTCGGCCAAACATTATGGGATTTGTTGTCTAAGATGTATGGTCAACCCAATAATGCATCTTGAATTTTTGAGCTTCAACAAGAGCTTGCTAACTCTAAGCAAGGTTCAAATAAGTAATTCACAGAACATCTGGGGAGCATGAAGAAATAGTGGGATAATCTTTGTCAGTATAGACTTGCAACCCTAAATGTGGGTGACTATGTGCAAAGGGAATAACAAGATAGCATTTTTTTATCTCTTGGCAAGCCTAAGGCTTGAGATTGAAGAAACCAAACATGACATTCTTATGAGGCCACAATTGCCGTCCTTTAGGACCGTGTTCTCCATAATATAGAGTGAAGAAACACGGAGGAGACTCATGCATTCGATTTGTTAATGGGGAAGGAAAAAAGCCCATTCATTTTCATTGTGATCATTGTGATCAAGATGGGCATTCCAAGGAATGATGTTAGATTCTACATCCTCAGTTGCATCTAAATAAGGACAAGGGTTCGTACGCTAAGATATCAATTCAAGAGAATGCCACAAACTTCCAATCCAAGTTGGAGTCCCTAGTGCTGCAGGTTCAGTAGCTACTTTAGACACATGGTTCGGGTCCCTCTGGCACTAAATTCAAAAATTTGGCCAAAACTTTTGGTAATATTCGTGCACTTTCTGTTAAGACTAGAAATCTATTTATTGTTTGTTCTAGTGCTATAGACCATATGTGTAGTTCCTCACATATTCTATCTAATATTACTTTTAGCTCTTCATATCCACCAATCATAGTGGCTAATAGAGGGCAAGTGCCAATACAAGGTGTCGGGCAACTAATTGTGCTTTAAAAAAAACTAAGGCTTTATTGGTTCCGGGATTATCTTCTAATTTAATATATGTGAGCAAATGTACTAAACAGTAGAATTGAAATGTCATTTTTACTCCACAGAAAGTGTTGTTTTAGGACCGCAATACAAGAAGGATGATTGGTGAAGGATAACTTTGGGACGGGTTGTACACCTTAGATTTGCATGGTGAAGCATTAGTAGCTAGGAAGAGGGCCATGAATACCTCTTGTCTATGGCATTGGCGCATGGGCCATCCGTAAGATCAGGTGATGCAATCCTTAGACATGTCTTTGACTCATTATTCTAGTAGTTGTGATCCATGTCACTTTGCTAAGCAACATAGATTGCCTTTCCCTAAACATTTGCATAAATCAACTGAATTGTTTGCTTTGGTACATTCAGGCATTTGGGTATATTCGGCTTTTGATTCTAGAGAATGTTTTTGGTATTTTTACTGTTATTGATGATAAAGCAAGAGCCACATGGCTTTAACTTCTTAAGTACAAAAGTGAAGTTTTTACAGTTTTCCAGAATTTTTGCAATATGGTGACTAATCAATTTAATATTTCTGTAAAGGTTCTTTGTATTGACAATGGTACCGAATATGCTGATTAGACATTTCAGGTTTTTTTACAAAGCAAGGGTATCATTCATGAGACATCATGTGTGGGTAATCCACAACAGAATGGGCTAGCTGAAAAGAAGAATTGTCACCTATTAGAGGTCACCAAGGCCTTGTTATTCTCGGGGAGTTTGCCTAAATCATATTAGGCAAATGCTATTCTCACTAGCTATTATTTAATTAATGGACTCCCTAGTCAATGTTTGGACATATAACTCTTATGGAAGTGTTGTACAGGTGAAAATTAATATATTTCACTTAAGGATTTTTGGTTGTGTCTGCTATGTTCACTCGCAAACTAGTGAAAAGTTAGATCCTCATGTCAGGAAATGTGTATTTGTTGGTTATTCATTTGTCAAGAAAGGCTACAAGTGTTATGACCTTGCATAAAGCGTGCCTATATTTCTCGAGAATGTTGAATTTGAGGAAACTCATATGTTTTTTCCTAAGAAGAGCCTCATTTGGGGGGAGTGAATAGATTATTATAAGGAGCTTTCCTATGAATTTGCTCCTGTTCTTGTGGATGTTAATTGGACTGATGAAGTTGAAGTCAACAGTGGGAGATATGCTTCGGGTCACAAATCTACAAAGCAAAATGCTTTGGGTCACGAATCTGTAGATCAAGAAAATTCAAAAGTGGACCGAGAGATTGAGGTAGCTATTGTTCCAGAAGTTGAACCTAGAATTGCCACTAAAGCGATGATAGATGAAAGGCAGTGGATGCAATCCCATTATGAAGGTCATCCAATGTCACTGGACCCTCAACTCGTTTTTAGGATTTTACTACTTATTATTTAGTTCAACATCCTATTCAAGAATTTGTTGGCGATGACAAAATCTCTCACAACTTTTTGAGTTTATTATCTACCATTGAAGAACAATAGGAACCTCACAACTATGAGGAAGCAAAGGAAAAAGCTATTTGGGTTGGTGCAATGAAGGATGAACTTCAAGCTTTGAATCAAAATCATACTTGGGACCTGGTACAACTTCCAAGAGGGAAGAAGACCATTGGTTGCCAATGGATTTATAAGATCAAATACAATAGTGATGGATTAGTCGAAAGGTATAAAGCAAGGCTGGTTTCAAAAGGATACACTCAAATATATGGTATAGACTGCAAACAGACTTTTACATCAATGGTTAAAATGAACACTATCTGTTCTTATGTTTGTAGTTGTTAATTGTGGATAGCTCTTGCTCCAAATGGATGTAAAGAACACATTTCTTCATGGAGATTTGGAGGAGGTTTATATGGATCTTCTTTTTGATCACTCCTTGCTGAATAAAGATAGAACTGTTTGTAGGTTGAAGAAGGCCATATACAGTTTCAAGCAATCACCTAGAGCTTGATATGGTAAACTGAGTGCTATGCTCATCAAAGTGAGATTCAAAAGATGGGCAATAGACTCTTCAATGTTCGCAAAGGCTAATGACAAAGGTATAGTTGTTGTGCTTGTTTATGTTGATGATATTGTGATTACAAGCAACAGTCAACTTGGAATCAAAGCACTTAAGAGGCATTTGAGTATGGATTTTGATATCAAAGACCTTGGTAGATTGAGGTATTTTTTGGGTATTGGGGTGGTGAGATTTCACAAAGGATTATTTTTATCTTAAAGAAAATATGTTATGGATTTGCCGAAGGAGACTAGGAAGTTGGGAGTTAGACTGGCCAGAAATATAATAGCAAGTTCATTTTAGACGACCCTCCATACATGATATTGGGTAGTTTCAATGGCTTGTTGGGCAATTGATTTATCTGAGTATCACTAGACTCAATATAGAATATATTGTTAGCTATGTAAGTCAATTTGGGCATATGGAGCTAATAAATCATTTGCTACAGCATTTGAAGGCCACGTTTGGAAAGGGAATTCTAATGAAAAATAATGGTCACACATCATTTGTTGGCTAAACTAATGTAGATTAGGCTAGGAGCCCTAATAGACAAGAAATCTATTATAGGGCTCTGTACTTTTGTGGGAGGAAACATTGTCACTTAGAAAAGTGAAAAGCAAATGGTGGTTGTTTGTTTGAGTGCAGAGAAAGAATATTAGGCCATGGTTACTACTGATAGTGAAATTGTGTGGCTAAGACTACTGCTTCAAGAATTGGGTTGCACTTGCATGACCAAGCCTACAAAGCTGTTCTGTGATAATCAAGCTACAATGCATATAGTGTGGCATACTGAATTTCGAACCATTTTTGAATACATGAATGAGTATTTCACCAATGCATTTATTAATTAATCTTGCTCGGAATTGATCACTCACGTGATATTAACCATGAGGGAAAGGCTAATAAGGAATTAAGTATGTATGATTAGAGAACTTGACCCTCGATTGATGATTCGACCATGAGGATTGACGAAGGATGATCTTGTGTGTATACAAGCCGATTCAAGGAATGATTATAAGTTAATTCACAAACAAAATATAATCAAATAACCGGTGATTCCATATTTACCATTATAAAGATTGCGAATGATCTTAAGTCGAGTCCAAACAATTGTGTATTTTGAAATAAAAATTGCTCCCATGTAATTATATGACAATCCATGAGTCGAGGAAACTTAAACGTGTATCGATATTATTTCAACCATGAGTTGAATACACGTAATTCCTAAAAGCCACATGTTAGTCTAAGACATACTAAAAGTGCAGTTAATCAAAATCAGCTATGAATTACAATTTGATTTTGATTATCGATCTTTCATGGACATTACGACTTAATCATTGGACATTGTCTCTATAATTCTCAAATGTATCGGTAAGCCCAAAAATTGATGGAAAATGATTCAACCAGCTAAAAATTTGAGCTCACAAAATAGTGGATTGGGCAAAGGCCAATTGGGCCTCACACTCAAGATAGGCAACCACCCAAGTGGGCCCATTAAGCCCATTACCCAATTTAAGCCCGATTTGAGCTCAATGATTTTCACTGCCTGATTCTTATTCATTCAAGCCCGTTTTCAAGGCTCGCTTTTTGACTTTGGCTCAGGGATAAAATCGTAATCTGTGCCAAAGGTGAAATGACCAAAATGCCCTTCTTAGCACTAATGAACAAGAAACAAAATAAGAAGAGAAAGTCTAAGTTGATCATGGCTTTTGCATGGGAAAATGAAGAGAAGTGATGGGCATTGAAGAGGAGAAATGATGAACGAGTGGCCAAACTCTTCATTTTTCTCTCTCTCCTCTTTCTCCCCCTTAATCGCCCCTACCTCCTCAATTGACCTCTCTTTTTCTTCTTCCATCCTATTAATTTCTTCCATCTTGCCACCCAAACTACCCATAGTAGCAACTAGCAGACCCTATCCATCCTTACTGTTGCCGCTGTTCGTTGGTTGAGGCCGTCAAATCGCCAACCAGCCAGCCAGCCAGCCGAATCGGTAGCCTCCACTGTCCGCCTTTCTCTCTCTTGGGTTGTCGCCAAGAATTGCCTAGCTGCTGTCCTTGCCGCCTCCCCACCACTCGAACAAACCATCACCGACTCACCTTCAGCCGTCCGAAGCCATTTGGCCACCGCTCGTTGCCCACTGTGAGCCGCTGTTGCCTGTCAGACCTCCTCTCTCTCAATTTTTCATTGGACAAAACCAGACAGCACTTTCAGTTGCTTGTTTCATTCCCGAGCTGCCTTGTCTCAACATTCCGGAGGTACCTGTGCATAATTCTCGCCACCATCGTCGCGCTCGTGTCCCTGCTCATCAAATTGGTGAGTTTATATTCTAATCATTGATTAGTCCATTAAACTTTCTTAAGGTTAGTTTAGATTATAGTTAATCTTGATTAGAAGGTTAGTTGAGATCAACTATGGTTGAAATATGGTTAGTAATCAACCATGGTTGATAAATTGTTAGGTTAATTAACTATAGTTAATGAGGTTTAATTAATTAATCATGGTCATTGTGTGGTTAAGTTTAGTTAACCATGGTTAAGGTTGATTAATTTTATTAATCTTGATTAATTATGTTTTAGGTTAATTAATTATAGTTAAGGCGATAAACTATCGTGATAAACAATTAGAAAAGATAATAAATTATCGAGAAATTAAATGATAAACTATCACCAAATGAGTGATAAGCTATTGGAATTTATTGATAAGCTATCGCTAGTTAAGCGATAAGTTATCGGGAAAAAATTGATAAACAATCGTCATGAGGCAATAAGTGCTATTTGTTATGTGAATTATGCTTGAGTTATATGAGTTTTCCTTACATATGCCATTCTATTTGATGCCTACTTTGTTTTGAAAAATGTTTGCCTCATGTAAAACCTGGCATAATAATTTTTACAAGGGTTTTTATGAACATTTAAAAGGAAAATTCTAAGGTGTCGAGTGTATATGTCGAGTTTGATAAGTTAAATGAGGCCCGCATATTTAAAAAGCAAGGTATGCAAAGTTTGAAGGGTTTTTGATAAATATGTGATAGTGTACAAATATATCCTGTATTTTTATATGAAAAATATGTAATGATTTATTATATTGAGCATGTACCTATTTGCATTGGCTAATGCGTAGGAAATAAATTGAAATTGTGTGATGTGGTGTGCTTGTTTGGTCACATAAAGTAACCTGTTACCCCAATGGGAGTTTGGGGGACGAAGTTCGAATTATCAGAATTCTCGATGGAGGTCCGGATGCCGTGTTACAGTAGAGGCTGGACCGATACTCTTTTATGGAATACCGTTTGGGTGAGAGTTCTAGACATAACCATGTCCGATGAGACTGGACCATGTTCAATCATGTTGAAAAACTACCAACTCGGGTGTTGGTAGTAGGCCGTTAGGTCATAATAATGGAATACGAGTGAATATAGGGTACATGGAAAATACATTATTATGTGTTATGATTATGCATGTGCTTATTTGCATTGTTTATGGTACGCATGAATTTATATAGTACAGTGTATGGCCGTGGCAAGATAAGGTTGTCTGCGAGTTGATTTTACTGTTGGTTGGTTATTGTGATGATGAGAATGTTGTTTGTATTGTCTATGGCATGCGTGAATTTATACTATACAAGGTATGGCAGTGGCAAGGTAAGGTTGCTTGTGAGTCAATTGACTGTTAATTATTCATTGTGGGGTTTACCGGTATGATTGCGTTTATAGTTAAGGCAAAGCGAGGATCACTTTATTATTAATTTGCCATTGATATATGATTGCATGTTTAGGTACCCTCAAGGCGAGTTGATATCTTAACCAAGACTTAGGACTGTTACTTACTGAGATATATATATATCTCATTCGTTGTTGTTAAACATTTTCAGGTTCTTAGGATAGCGCACCATCTAGTACGATTTGGGGTCTCCAAGGATTGGGAGACCATTGTCATAGCCCATAGATTTCCAGGGTGAGCACACCTATACAAGAAGTATGTGTCCATCATCTAGGTGATAAGGGACTAGGGATGTGGGTTTTCCATAAGTTTTTAGCATGGTTCATTAGGGAGGACGAAGACTTATTTGACCCTCTACGAAGTTTTGATGGCCTACTTGGTAGGGCCCCTGATGACAAGGTTTGGGAACCAATGGAGGTGGACCTTCTTAATGGGACAGTTAAGGATCTTGACCTTGTCCCATCAGTAGCTAACCAATATCCCTCTAACTATGATCCGATAGAGCTCGATTCTGAGTCACCATCTCAATATTTTGATAGTCCTTAGGAGACGTGTCGGGCCCGAACTTTTGAGGAAGTAGATTAACCCTAGCCCTAGTCTCTTTTTGTCGGCTCAGTAGGGAACAATACCCGTTTGTAGGGCTTGTAATTGAACATTCTTCTTTGGGTTAATCTAGTAGATAAATAAAAATGTTTTTATCTATTGTGGTTGTGATTGATCTTCTTGCTATTCTTGTTGTTGTGTGTTTGACCGGGTGGTACTGAAATGTTTCCACTCGCATATAATTGAAAGATAAAAAGAATGGTCGACAACGTGTCCTAGAACACCGCATTCATTTGACTAAACTGAACAAGGATTGTCACAAGGTCGAGGGTTAGAACATGACATATTGCTTCAAATCCAATGTTTCATGAGAGAACCAAACATATAGAGGTGGACTACCACTTTGTGAAAGAAAAGGTACAAGAGAAGACAATTGAACCTCGTACATTCGGAGTGAGGGTCAACCAGTTGACATTTTTGCCAAAGCATTGCCCAAGGGAGTATTGTAAGAGATGATAAGCAAATAACCTTCGATGGGGTTTTTGGCCCAACTTGAGGGGAGTGTTGGCATGATTTTCTCTCCTATCTTAGGAAATGAGATTTATTAATATTGTATTCCCTTTTTGGGTTATCTTAACCTTTGTGGTTGCTTGTTTCCTTTGTCGTAGCAACATTTCCTGTACATATGGTGAACAATGGTAAATGGTCCAACACAACAAAATAACAAAAGAGAATGAGAGTTTTTGTCCGAGGATGTAGGCACATTGTTGAACCTCCCTAACCTTTTGTGTCTTTGTGTGATTGTTTGATTTTCTACAATATCACTAAGGCCTCATTTGGTCTGGCTTCAAATACCTTTGGGTTAAAAGGGTTTTCTAAAATACAAATAGCATTTAGTAAATTGTAATTTTAAAGTGCAATTGGCTTAAATGACGTTTAGTAAAAATCACATTTTACAAAGGGCTTTTGCTGAATTT
Source organism: Corymbia citriodora subsp. variegata (assembly GCA_014858505.1). Lineage (NCBI taxonomy): Eukaryota > Viridiplantae > Streptophyta > Magnoliopsida > Myrtales > Myrtaceae > Corymbia > Corymbia citriodora. Next base: position 10,587 of record MU089824.1, read on the forward strand.
TTTATAAAAAAAAAAGTTTTAAATAATTTTTTTCCAATATAGCAACTAGCGGCCAACCTTTGGTGGCCAAATTCAGCCACCGACTAACCTTTGACTGCCTAATCTAGCAACTAGCTAGCCTCGTTTGAAGTCCAATGACCTCAGGCGAGGTTGCCTAAGTCACTGCAACCTCAGGTGAGGTTGCCTTGGTTCCTGCGACCTAGGTGAGTGGCAATTTCTTTGGTCGCATGAACCTAGGTGGTAGTTACGAAGGTTGCTCGACCTCAAGCAGTAACTGTCGGGTGGTTGCCACCCTTAGGCAGCGGTTGCTAAGGTCGGGCAATCCCTCAAGCAACGGTCTCCGACTCGGGTGACCTTTTGGCCAATGGTCATTGACCTCCGTTTGCTTCTTTGGAGAAGAAGATGAATAGTAACATGAACCATACAAACTGTATTTTGAATGTGCAACTTCCTAAAGGACCTTCGGACTTGCCTTTGGCTAAATGCCCTTAGAGTCTTTTCAAGATGCAATTGCATTTGGCCAAAGCCCTTCAAAAATTAAACCAAACAGATTTGCATTTGGCCAAAGTCCTTTAGAGATCTTTTGCTAATTTAGATTTGATATTTACTAAATTTTGATGAATTGGTGAATTTAATTGCTACTTATGTAATTTTATTTTGTAGGAAATATTTTCAAATCTTTCAGAATATTGCAATATTTTTCAAAATATTTTATCTGGAAGAAAAGGCCAATGCATATTAGAAATTTGGAGAATTTGGCCATAATTGAGGATATGGGTTAAGAAATCAAGGAGATAAGGAGGAGTCTTTTCCAAATCCTAATGGGAGTTGACCTAGGTCAGATTTTTGGAGGCTATATAAGTCGCTCTTGTGTTGCGTATAAGAAGAGAAGAGAATCCTTGGAGACACCATCTTTGCAAAAGATTTTGGGTTTTCTTAATCAGTTTTTATTCTTCTATTGTTTTAGTGGACTTAGCGCGTGTCAAGGAGAGAAGGGGAGACAAACCTGAAGCTCGTTATATTTCAAATTTGTGAATTTGTTTTAATTTAGTATTATGTTTTCATTAATTTTTGTTAGTTTAACTTTTACTGTGTTTTAAATTTCTTTTGTTAGAGTTACAATGGATCTTAATCATGATTGGTTGATTCTCAAAGACTTATGCAATAGAATTGTTTTGATTGTAACTTTCTCTATCATGATCTTAATGCTTTGAGAAATTTGGCCAACTTTTGAATGATTTTTGATGTATGCATGATATTAGGTGGAGATTGTGTGCATGCACATTAGTGATATTGAACCATAAATTAAATCTTGGTCAAGGTACACTAGGTTATTTGTATGGCTGTGATAGTGGATCTAAGTTGGGACTACTTAGATTGAATCTGGGAATTTCCACAAAAACTTAATGTTTTTAGGTAACTTATATTCACCTAAGGTTAGTGTAGGTTAACATACCTAATTAGGGATTATTAAACTAAGGTCGGTTTGTAATTCAACTTAGGGAAATTTCGCCAACACAATTGGAAATTAATTTGTTGCATGACAAGTTTAAAAAAATTGATTATGAATGGTTAAGTGAAGTTGGATGATTTAACGCTTTGTGATTTGGTTAAAATCATGATAATTGGCCTTGTTAATTTTCAATTCGCTTTAGATTATTTTTACTTTGCAATTTTAATTAGCTTTTGAATCCTTTAAGTTTTGACTCTTTTATATTTTAGTCTTTTAATTAGTTTGGTTCACTTTTTACTCGTCTTTTGATTTGGTTAGCTTGATTTTTGTATTAATTACTTTTGGTAAGTAATTGGATAATTAAAAAAAAATCCTAGTGGGAACGACACTCACTCATCATTTTATTACTTGTCGATATTGTGCACTTGCAATTCACCTAACGCAAATGAGGTCTAAGGCCTCAAATCAAGTCGAATTGAATCTGACAATATGAATTGATAATTGTACAGTTCCAACTATGGTTAATGGTAACTAATTGAGGTTCTTGAGTTTAATTAATAAACGATGTGATTCGCAATGTGATTATATATATATATATATATATATCTTGGTAAGGTAAACTTGTATAATTATCGACCATCAACTGTATAAACTAATGGATAAAGACACCCATTTACACTCATAATAGCAACATGACTAATGAGTGAAATGGTACCGAAATTCGAAAGAAACTAAATCAATAACACAGGTACCACAAAAACAACAACACTAAAGACAACCCTTTAAATAGCAAAGATGAGGACATCCAGACCCCATGATCTTTGAAGTCTTTTATTAATAGGATTGTCTTGAACAAGCGGGCCAACCAATACCTTGTCCCTGACAACCTTAATAATATGATGCTTCATTGATGGAATGCAGACCGCCTTACCTCGAAAAAGCGCTTCATTTCGAGTATTCCAAATGGCATAACATAGGGTGGCAAGTGAAAATTTGGGGATCTCCTTCTGAAAACCTTTGCCAAAGAGATTTGTATTGGCCCATTCATGGGTATTCCTCCATGGTCCTCCCGGCCATGCCAAATTGCACTTGCCCGCCCAAAATCCAACAAGGGCACGCGTGATTTGGCAACAAAAAAAAAATGTGATCAATAGAATCTGGGTAGGTTCTACAAAAAACACACACTGCACCAGAGATCCTGCCATAAGAAAGTAGGAGCATTTGGGTGGGAAGACCATTTCTAGCCATCAACCATAACAAAAATTGATGCCTTAGCACAATGGTTTTGTTCCAAATAAAGGATGACCAATGAACAAGCGTAGCCTGACTCCTAGTAGATTCCTAGGCTGAGGCTGTGGAGAACTTACCCGTAGACATAGGCAGCTAGGAGAATTCATCCGAAAGGTTAGTGAGATACGGGATATGATGCGACTGGCTTTCGATATGTTGAAGAACACCATGGCCCATCGGCGTAAACAGGTCAACCACCTTAGCTTCCCTCGTAAGGCCGGTTTGATAGATGAAAGAATTAGAGAAGAAAGTCTTCAGTGGACCTAAAGGATGCCAATGATCAAACCATAGTGAGATGATAAGACCATTGCCAACCTGCCAACGTATAAGGCCGAGAATTTCCAGTCTCAAGGCAAGTAGTTTCCTCCAAGCCCAAGAGCATATTGTCGGCGTAGTGCATACCCAAAAATTCTTATTCTTTAAGTAAAATGAATCCACTTACATCAAAGCGATTCCTTGTCTGCAAATAAGAGCCAAATGTGTTTCATCATAGCGGCTTTATTACTCTCTTGAAGCTTCCCTAATCCAAGTCCACTTTCGGCCTTCAGGAGACAAACTTCTTCCCAGGCCACTTTAGCACCACCAAAGCCAAGTCCTGGACCCTTCCACAAAAATTGCCAGCATATTTGTTCAATATTTTTCAAAACCAAACTGGGAAAAATAAAAATGCTAGCCTAGTATACTTGGATAGCATGAAGGACCGACTTAATGAGTTGTAGACGGCTAGCAAAGGACAAAAAGCGATGCGTCCAAGAATGAACCCGAGCAGTAAGAAGACTAACTAGAGAATTACAATCCGCTTTGGACATTCTTTTTGTTATGATAGGAACAGCAAGATATCTCACTGGAAGGGATCCTAGCTGAAATCCCCACAACTGACGAATATCATCTTGGGTACTAGAAGAGCCACCAGCTATAAATACGTCACTTTTACTCAAGTTCGGCTAGAGACCACTCCATGCGGAGAATAATTGCAATCCCTCCTTAAGGCATAGACACGACACCATAGAAGCTCCACAAAAAAGAAAGACATCATCTGCAAAAAATAAGTCAGACAACTGGGTGGATTTGCATCTCCAGAAGAACTTAAACCCCGTTAACCAAGCCCGACGAGAGATGATCCTAGAGAGGACCTCCATGGCAAGGGTGAAGAGATAGGGGGACATAGGATCCCTTGTCTTAAGCCCCTTCCACTTGGGAAAAACCCATGTAGCTCACCATTGATTGAGATAGAAAATTTAGGAGTTCGCACACGTCATAATGCGGTGTAACATCCATCTGGGGAAACCAAAGGTGTCCAGGGTTAACTCAAGAAAGTTCCAATTGAGAGTATCATAGGCTTTTTGAAAGTCCACCTTAGCTGCACACTTAGGGAGGTAAGACTCAATATGAAAGCCGCTAAATAATTCCTGCACTAGTAAGATGTTATCACTGATTCTCCTTCCTTTGACAAAGGCATTTTGGTTAGAGCCCACAAGTGAGGGGAGGATCGCAACCACTCTATTAGCAATGATCTTTAAGATGTTATCACTGATTCTCCTTCCTTTGACAAAGGCATTTTGGTTAGAGCCCACAAGTGAGGGGAGGATCGCAACCACTCTATTAGCAATGATCTTAGTGATGCATATATAGACAGTATTACAGCAAGCAATTGGCCTAAAGTCCCCCATTGAAGACGCATTGGGTTTTTTAGGCACAAGGGTGAGAATAGTATTAGTCACCTCTCTTAACAATCTCCCAGAGATGAAGAAATCTATAATAGCATCTATGACAGCCTGGCCTACCACTTCCTAGTTCTTTTTGAAAAAATCAGCATTAAAGCCATCCAAACTCGGGGCTTTATTCCCGGCAAGAGAAAACATAACATCATGAATTTCACTAGGAGTACCAGGGCTGGATGTCCCTCTCCACGGGGGCAAGCAACTCTTGGAAATGCCGAATAAAAATAGTGTGTACCTCCTTCATATCAGAAACCAAGTTGCCCACATTATCCTGGATAGACAAGATTCTATTTCTAAGATGCCGATTGTTCACCGAATGGTGAAAAAATTGTGTTAAGGTCACATTCTTTCAACCATCGAATTTTAGATTTCTGGTGGAGAAAGGATTTCTCCTGTGATCTGAGTTCATAAAACAACAAGAGCTGGGATTTCTCTAGGTCCGCTAATATACAATTGTGAGGCTCCACCCTAGTAGCATCTTGAGTAGCCTTGAGAGCTCTCCTAGAGTCTTAACACGAGAGGATAAATAAAAAAAGACTCCCTTGTTCAGTTGTTTAAGACGAGACTTCATCACTTTCAATCTAGAGTATAAATAGAACATAGGAGAACCCACCACTGATTTAGCCCAAGTATGGGTAAGTAGTGGGTGGAAGTCAGGGTGCTCCATCCAGAAATTGAAAAAATTAAACAGTTTGCTCCTAGCCATCGGGTTGGTGATCTTGACTATCATGGGTGTGTGGTCTAATATACTTGGAGCAATAAAAGAAGCTTTTGAATAGGAGAATTCCTAACACCATTTGTTATTAACTAAGACCCTATCAATCTTTCGAAGTTTACGATTCATCCTAAAGGAGCACGACCAGGTATGCCAATAACCAATGTACCGAAGGTCATAAAGGAGGGCCTGAGAGAGACAGTTCTTCAGTTCATCAGTTCATCAAAAGAGGGGATCCAAGTGGTCGAGCCTCCCAGCCTATTCGAGGGGTCACGGATAGCATTGAAGTCTCCCTCCACCAACCAAGGACTATTAATTAGTGAAGAACTCAGATGGACAAGATTTGCCCATGACAACCTACAGGCCACAAAGGTGTGCTCCCCATCACTTTGCTAGTCGAATGGTCCTGAAAGATACAACTTTTGGAATTGAATATGGCATGACGAGAATTGTCCATACATACTCTTGAGACAGAGAGAAGATTAAACTCAAAATCTAGAATATATATGACATTTTTTAGGACAAAATTTTGATTAAGATGTATGGTATTGATTTTGGTAATGTGTGTAATGTTACCATATGGAAGATGTACCGTAATGGGAGATTGAGTGTTTTTATGGACATGGGAAAACAAATAGTCATTGTCTATCATGTGGTCACTAGTACTTGTATCGATAATCTATGCATCAACTAAGAGTGAATTCTTTTCATAGAGAAAAGTACCTGAGAATCTTGCACCATCACCACTGCTCTTGAGTTGGCTCAAAACTTGCACAATATTCTCATATTGTTCTTGGGTGATCGTTTAATTGGATGTCTCACCTATCTTCTGTGCAGAAACTTGATAAACTATGGATTCCCTCTCTTTTTTCTCTTTATCATTAGGTCTCCTATGTAATTTCCAACATGTATCTATAGTGTGGTGTCGACGTTTGCAATATTAGCAATATATATTTTTATTTTTGAAATTTTGTCCACTAACCTTCCCTACTAATGTGGCATTTCATAGGCATACAATCCCCTATAAGTTTGTGTTGACATGGCATGATAATGGCTGTCCGATTCGGCTAAGGATATGATCATTTGTTGACTGCCTGATCGAGCGCATCAATCCTAGCTGTCCACTTTTGCGATTTGATCTAGGCCATCTGATCCAACCCGCTTTCCTTGACCGTCAAATCCAACGGTTTTATCCCAGTCGTCTGATCTAGATTTGTGATCCCAACCATCCACTGTGAAGACCTAGGGTTGTCTTCTTCCTTTCTTTACGCTGCAGTCAAGATGGTTCTCCCTCCCGCAACTCTAGCAAGTTGGATGGCTCCACCAATGCTTGTCATCATCTCTACCGAAGTGAAGCCAAATTGAAACGCAGTGAGGCTCATTCCCTCACGAACCCGAGCTTGCTTTGCCACGGCAATTTGCTGGTTTTCTTCCTGTACGACTAATTGGAAAATCTGCCTGAGTGGTAGTTGTGGATTCATCACAAGAATTTGCAACTGGAATGCCGCATATGACTCATTGAGGATAAGTAAAACCTTGTGGCCTTCTCTCTTTCCTTTATGCCATAGTACTGTCGGAGAGTGGCTTACGGTCCCTCCAATTTTTCTTCTGCTGCTTCAATTTCATTCCACAAGGTCGAAAGCCAATTGAAGCATATGGTGACCGAAAGGTTGCCCTGCTTCAGATTGGACAAGGCTTGGGTATGCAATTCCCAATCCAAGTGCAAACCAGTTGGTTGCACCGTTGCCAGTGCCTTTGTAATTGCTCGTTGGTTGGGAAAGGCACAACTCCATCAATTAAGCCCTCTTTGTCATGATGACAAGGGCTTGTTGGAGATCCCATGCCCAAGAGGTGTAGTTCTCCGGTCTAGTAAGTTGTTGACTGATTAGGCACAATTCTGGCTTGTCCACCAGCGAAGTGTAAAACGGATCTCTGAGTTTGAGGTAGCCGCCGCTACTGAACGAAAAGGGTACGGCATGAATTCAGGTTAGAAGACCGGGTGGGGATCCATTCCTTGACCAGGCATGGATTCGAGTTTGTAACACGTATTTGATTGATCCAACCCACCAATTGGGTCATGCCCTCCTTTAGATGGGTATTGGGCCTATGTCTATCTCGACCCAGTGGTCTACTAGCCTTGGATGAGACACCAATGGACTGGTGGAATTGTCGAAGGCCCACTGAATTGATGGGAGCAAAAGGAAGTTGGACAGTGGGTTCCTCCTCTTCGGGTAGAATAGCTATTGGTGGGATCTCCTTTGATGGAGAACTATCTGTATTCTCATTCTTTTCCATGGTATCAAAAATAATTTTTGAATTCCTAATTGATTTGCTGACCTGCTTGGCAGAATGAAGATTTGCAAGAACAGCTTAGAAAAGAACGAAGGCAATTCTAAGAATTTGCAGAAGCTATGTTAGGATTGTTGCTCTGATACCTTAACACAAAAGAAGGCGGAAAATGGGAGAAAAGTTTTCTTGTATTATTTCTCATTTACAAATACAATAATCAATTTATAATGTAAAAATGAAACAGATTGAAAATCAATTACAATCAGAATTAGCTCCAAAATCTTCAACCTTATCTCCGACAGCCTCCAAATGATTAAATACCTAAGACGCACTCTCTAGTATAATCCGTTCTTTATTGAAAAAAAATATAAAAACAAATTAATTCAGGAGTTCCCATTATATCCCACTCAATTCCAGAGTCTCTCACCCTCAAATTGACATGCCCATTCGATACTTATGTTTATTTTGCTTCATGTATGGATTTGAACATGGTTTCACTAACTTATTTAAATGTGCACAAGGGTAGGAGGTTACTTGACACTTAATATTTCAACTTAAAAGAATAGTTCAATCGACAAAGGTTCCAAGAGTCCTTTGTTGATTTTTGGTCAGAGAAAGCAAATGACAAGAAATTAAAATTAATTAAGTACTCGGAGCAATAGTTGCCATCAATGTAAATAGCGCTAAAAATGTAAAACACGTGGAAAATAAAGATGTTCAACATGTGTTATTGGATTGAGTGAGTGGTCCTTTAAAAAATGTTGGATAATTCGATGGTTTTGAAATATTTGAAAGTAATTGCTTCAATAGAGTTATGACCACCATGAAAGTCATTATTTTGTAACATCTGTGTAATGGTTTATTTATTCATAAACCTTCCATTATTTTGTAATGACTTAGTAACTGTCATCAATTTAATAACTACCAGTTGACTTGTAATGGCTTCATAACTATTCTCTCTTTCATTTGCCTATAAATTGAAACTCCAAACTGTTATGAAATACATATATGGATATTCATTATATTCATGTACTTATTATGGTACATATGGATCATACATTTTGAGTATATCTCTCTATCCAATTAATGTTCATCTCCCTATCCAATACATGTATGAATATCCATGTACCTATTATGGTACGTTTGTATCCTACGTTCTAAGTACATCTCCATATCCGATAAATGTTCATCTTCCTATCCAATACATGTATTATTAGATACATTGATATTCATGATAAGTGCATCTTTATAAGTAGGAGCACAAATAGTGAAAAATAAAGTTTTTTCGCTTCTGGCTTTTCTCTACTATCTTTGGTGTCATCTACTTTCTCTACTTAATCTCCCTCTGTTTTCTCTATTATATACTTGCAATGCGATATTTTACAACATGATATCAGCACGAAGATCTACCAACTGAGTAAGTAATTTTGCAAGGTAAGTGTTTCCTTTGTTTTCAACTTATACTTCATTTTCTCCTATCAAATATTCAATTTTCTCTATAGCCTTAAACCAATTTCAAATCTAAAAGTACCCTTCTACTCCTGAAGTAGCAGTGGATATTTGGAAATCCTTCTAATTAATTTAAGGATTTTATTTTTGCAAGAATTATAGCAAATATTGAAAAGCTTAAATTCCACATCCTGAAAGTGAGTGGAAATAATTATCTATCCTGGTGCATGGATATGGAAATGCACCTCCAAGGGCAAAGTCTCGCTAATGCAATTATAGAAGACAGAATCTTAAATGCAAGAGATAAAACAAATGCATTGATTTTTATTCGTTGTCATTTGCATGAGAGCCTGCAGACTCAATATTTATCTGTTTGAGACTCTTAGACCCTATGGAAGAGGTTGAATGATAGGTTTGATCATATCAAGACTGTTATCCTCCCTCAAGCACAATATGACTAGCAAAATCTCAGACTGCAAGATTTTAAATCAATGTCTGATTATAACTCTGCTTTATTTGATATCATTTCTCGACTTGAGTTATGTGGTATCAAGCTCACTGATGCGAAGCTATTAGAGAAAACTTTCTCCACCTTCCATGCTTCGAATATTGTATTGCAACAGCAATACCAGCAATGTCAATTTGCCACATATTTTGAATTAATTTTTGTGCTTCTCACTGCTGAGCAAACTAATGAATTGCTATTCAAAAATCATGGTCTTAGACCTGCTGACTCAAAAGTATTGCCTGAAGCACATGCCAACTTTAAGAAAAATATTGGCTATATTAAGGGCTATAATAGCAGGCAAGAACATAATCTTCAAAGGGATAGCAGGAAATTTAATCGTCCTAGGAAATCTAACTTTGTTCTAAATTATGATAAAGAAAAGAAGCAAAAGAAGGTGGCCAACGAAAGTATTTGCTATCACTATGGCATGACTAGGCTCTAGTCACGTACTTGTTGTACGCCAAAGTATTTTGTTGATCTATACCAAGCATCTTTAAAAAATATGGGCAAGCATGATGAATCTCACGCCATTGAAATTAATCCTACTGCCATAACCATTGTTGAAACCAACAATATTTCTATTGGTGGGACGCTTCTTGCTCCTGAAGTAGCAAATGCATCTTTGGATGTCTTTGATTTCTTTGAGGACCTTTGATTACTTTGATGAGACATCAGATTGGTGGATGACAACTTAGACTTCGAATTTTATGATTCTAATAATTTCTTTTCTAGTTATTTTTTTAAAATGTATTACCTTTTATTAGTCTAAATACTTATGAACCTTATGTCTATTATCTTGAGATTTTACTTGACTTTATAACTAATATGCAAATTTATGATACTTGACACCTGAAGTTGTCAACATAATTGCAAATGGAAAATATCGAGAAAAAGGAAGAAGTTTGTTTGCTTGATAGTGCATCAACGCATACCATATTTCGTAGCAAACATTTTTTCTTGAGTATGACATTGCGTAAGGCACATGTTCATACAATATTAGGTCATGTTCCGATTATTGATGGTTTTGGGAATGCCATAATTGTTTTGCCAAATGGTACCATCCTGCAGATTGAGGATGCGTTTCTAAGCAGAAGATCAAAAAGGAATCTGCTCAACTTCAAAGATGTATGCCGTAATGGGTACCATGTTGAGACTGTTTATAAGCAAAATAATGAATATATTGGCATTACCTCTTATAAGATGGGCCTGAAAACCATTAATGAGAGGCTATAAGCTTCTTCTATGGATTTGTATTGTGGCATGTTTAAGGCTATTGAAACCTATGCCACTATGTCCTAGAGATTGGTAAACCCTGATCAGTTTGGACTGTGGCATGCCTGTCACTTCAATGATGCGTAGAATAATTCATATTATAAAAGGGCACCATTTAAATGATACAAATGTATTATTGTCCAAAGATTATAATTGTGAAGTTTGTTCACAAGAAAAATTCATTACCAAACCTTCTATAACAAAGGTTAATCTTGAATCCCTTTTATTCCTACAAAAAATTCAAGGTGATAATTGTGGATTAATACAACCACCAAGTGGACCATTTTGATATTTTATGGTACTAGTGGATGCATCTTGTAAATGGTCCCATGTTTACCTATTATCTACGCGCAATGTCGCATTTGCACGTTTACTTGCGCAAATTATAAAGCTTCTGGCACAATTCCCTAATTATCCAATTAAAAGCATAAGGATGGATAATGTTGGAGAATTTACATCAAAGAGTTTTGATACATATCGTACTTCACTCGGAATTGAGGTTGAGCACCCACTTGCATATGTTCATACTCAAAATGGATTGGCAGAGTCCTTGATTAAACGTGTTCAAATCATTGCCCGCACTTTATTATTGAGAACTAATCTCAACGATACAGCATGGGATTATACAGTTTTGCATGTGGTAGCTCTAATAAGATTGCGCCCTACTGCTAGTCTTTTATAATCTCCCTTTTAAATAGTTCTTGGTTATGAACCTGGTATTTCATATTTATGCACATTCGGTTGTGCAGTACAGGTGCCTGCAGCATTGCCAAAAAGAACAAAAATGAGTCCCCAACGCCGTTTGGGTAATTATGTAGGGTTTAATTCACCATTCATCTTTAGGTTCTTGGAACCAACTACTAGTGATCTTTTTATTGCTAGATTTGCAGATTGTCATTTTGATGAGAATACGTTTCCATCAATTGGGACACCTACAATTTCCATGACTACAAAATAGAAATCAGTTAAGGTTTTCTTCTGGAATGAGAAGAGTTTATCTCAATTAGATCCAAGAACTCCGGAACGTGAAAATGAGGTACAGCGTATAATCCATTTACAGGAAATGGTTAATAAACTTCCTAATGCATTTAATGATGCTACTAAAGTAACAAAATCTCATATTCCAACTGCAAATGTTCCAGCTAGGATAGTTGTTCCTGAAGGACAGACTAAAATGGATCAAAATCCCCCATACTTGAAGCATGGTAGATCGATAGGATCAAAATACATTGTTCCTCGAAAACGAAGGGGAAAGAATCAAGAATCTGCTCCAAAAGAGCCTAGTGTTGTACTTGCTCCCAAAGAGCTTATTGCCCCTAAAGAGGCACAAACTCATGAAAAGATCACAAACTCTCGGAATATTGAGAATTCCATTACATACTGTAATGAAATTTGGGATCGAAATGAAATCATCATTGATGATGCTTTTACATTCTCTATTGCTCATAAAATTATGGATGATAATTATGAGCCGCAATCTATTATTGAATGACGTCAAAGGCAAGATTGGCTTAAGTGGGAGGAAGCGATTAAGATTGAATTAGCTTCTCTAGTTAAACGAGAGGTTTTTGGACCTATAACTCGAATCCCTGATAATGTAAGCCCATTGGATATAAATGGATATTTATCCAAAAACGAAATGAGAAAAACGAGATTGTCAAGTATAAAGCTCGACTTGTTGCCCAAGGATTCTCCCAAAATTTTGGGATTGATTATGACGAGACATATTCACCTGTGATGGATATGATTAAATTTTCGTTTTCTTATTAGCCCGTCATTCTTTGAAAGATTGGAAATGTGTTTTATGGACGTTGTGGTGGCATATCTATATAGCTCATTAGATTCTAATATTTATATGAAAATTCCCAAGGGAGCACTCCTTGTAACTTATTCTCAATAAAATTGCAAAGATTTTTGTACAAGTTAAAGCAATCCGGTCGCATGTGGTATCAACGTCTGAGTGAGTACCTAATAAAAGAAAGGTACAAGAATGATCCTATATACCCATGTGTGTTTATTAAAAAATTAGAAACCGGATTTGCTATTGTAGTAGTTTATGTCGATGATATAAATTTAATTAAAACTTTTGAAGAGTTAGCCAAAACTGCTGAGTATTTGAAAAGGGAGTTTGAAGTTAAAGATTTGGGTAAACTAAACTTTGTCTTGGTTTTGAGCACAAAACAAATTGAATAATTGTCCATCAATCAACATACATTGAAAGATTACTTAAATGCTTCAACATAGACAATGATCACCCATTGAGCACCCCTATGGTTGTAAGGTCTTTAGATCTCCAAAGGACCCATTTCGTCCTAGAAAATTTGATGAAGAGATATTTGATCCTGAAGTACCATATCTCAATGCAATTGGGGCTTTGATGTACTTGGCACAATGTACGAGATCAGATATCGTTTTTGCGGTAAATTTATTGGCACGTTTTAGTTCTGAGCCAACTCAGAGATATTGAAATTGAGTTAAACATATTTTTCGTTATCTTCGAGGAACCATAGATTTGGGATTATATTATTCAAATAATGCCACTACCTCTGGTTTAGTTGGATATGCTGATGCTGGATATAGATCCGATTCACATAAGGCTCGCTCTCAAACCAGTTATTTATTTTATTATAACGGCACTGCCATTTCTTGGCGTTCTACAAAGCAATTACTAGTAATTACATCTTCTAACCACTATGAGATTATTGCTCTAAATGAAGCTGGAAGAGAGTGCATTTGGTTAAATTGATGTTATCAAAGGTGATAGGACCAATCATATCTCACCAAAATTTTTCTATACTCACAAACTTCAAGAAAGTCGACAAATTGATGTTAAACAAATTCAATTCGTAAATAATCTTGCAGATCTTTTCACCAAATCATTGCCAACATCAACTTTTGAGAAATTAGTATATGACATTGGTATGCGGTGAGTACACAAGATGCAAGATTGATTAACTTCGGCAGTGGCTATATGGCGCTCCATTGAGGGGGAGATATTATCAATTATGCAGTGCACTTTTTTTTTCTTTTTGTCCAGTTTTTTCCCATAGGGTTTTCCGACTTAAAGTTTTTAACGAGGCAATTAATGCATCCATAAAAGGGAGAAATCATAAAATTTGTGCTCTGTTCTCTTTTTCCCTTTTGTTCGATTTTTGTCCCACTGAGTTTTTCCGGCTCAAGGTTTTTAATGAGGCAGTATTATTCAATACACATTTATAATATAATACAATGGATATTTAAGGGGGAGTGTTATGAAATACATGTATGAATATTTATTATATTCATGTACTTATTATGGTACATATGTATCATACATTCTGAGTACATCTCCCTCTCCAATACATGTATGAATATCCATGTACCTATTATGGTACATTTGTATCCTACGTTCTAAGTACATCTCCCTATCCAATACATGTATTATTAGATATATTGATATTCATGATAAGTGCATCATTATAAATAGAAGCACAAATAGTGAAAAATAAAGTTTTTTCGCTTATGGTTTTTCTCTACTATCTTTGGTGTCATCTGCTTTCTCTACTTAATCTCACTCTATTCTCTCTATTATATATTTGCAATGCGATATTTTACAACACAAACCACAGTTACTTGAGACACTAAAAATCTGCTCCGCCCCCTTTCTTTATTTGCTAGGTTATACATACAATTTAGTTGTTTGTATTCCTTCTATTATTTTGTGCATAGTAAAGAAGAGAGTCCATTGTATCTTAGGTGGATAGTTGTTAGAGCCTATCGCATTGAGTTTCGTTTATTAAGGAATGAAATTATCCTTAAGGATAGTATATGCACGCCTAAAAAATTATATTATTTTTCATCTTCTCCAACATTCTTTACAACAAAAAATATTGATAACCTATAATCAACATTTATATAAACAGCTACTAAGAATTTAAGCATGCCCTACATGGCCCTTAATATGTAACAATACTTGTGTACAAATAGTTACAATTCTCATATCATTGACTTCACTATTTGACAGTTACATCCTATACTCATCTCAATTGATCGAGATGATATTCTTCATTCGTTCACCCCTTGCTTTGCTTTAGCACTTAGCTGTTCCATTGTTGACATCTTTGTCCACCTAGATTGGGTTTTTTTGTCGACTGGTTTTACTTCACCGATTGTCTATCTCCGACATTTGCAATCTTCTGGTTTGGCTGTTGATTTCTAAGTTGCTTCCATCGATCAAACTATCAATCAAGACATTTGGGCATTTTTTGGTGCTAACGTTGCTAATGCAGTTCGTAAGAGGATTTTCGTTGAGTTGCTCCAGTTGAACTGCATCATATCCTAAACGAGGGTAATTTGACCAAAGAAGGCTTCAAATACAAAATAGAAAACGAAAAATAATTATGGTATATGCCATGTAAAAATACAGCCATTTCTGTACTTGACTTTCCTTTCCAAATAAAGCAATTATGTTTTTCGTTGTAAATCAGTGCTAAAAGCTTTTACCTGAGGATGTCAATATCATCGTCTAGCCCGAGAATTTTCACTAGCGGGTCAATTTCCTACAGTGACGTTTATTTCTCTACATCTTTTGCTTTGCTGGCTCATACATACATATGCTGTCAATATATGTGTGTGTCTACCCTCTTACGAAATCAAATAAAACTCGATATATCTTATGAATTTGAACGTTATTGGAAATCTTTTCGATCAATTTAAAGTCCAATTACTTTTACCGCATAAATGGAAGGAGTCCATCTATTTTAATTCAGTTGTGTACCTTACCTGGAGCTTTTATCAAATATATGTAAGAGCCGTGTTTGATATTTCAAAATTGAAGATAAGAACACCGGGAGTGCCAAAAGTTGGCACGGAGGGACACTTAAGTGCCAAAAGGTACACTTAAGTAACAAAATCGGAGCAAAAGGGATCAATTAAGTGCCAACGGTGAAAAATTCTGGCCAAATTGCCACGTGTCCATTTTCCAGCGACTTAATTTGCTGACGGAGCATTTTTCTCAAAACAAAAAATTCCACGTGGCAATTCTTTTTAAAAAAATTGTCCACGTCAGATTTTTAAAAAATTAAAATCGATTTTATTAAAAAAAAAAAAAAAGGGGGGGAGGAGGGGACCGGCGAGGGCTGCCGCCGCCCCACCTCGCCGGGAAGGGCCGGCGAGGGTGGGCGAGGGTCGGCCGGGGTCGCCGGGCCCCGGCCGACCCTCGCCCACACTCGCCGGCCCTTCTCGGCCAGGTGGGGCGGCGGCGGCGAGGGCTGCACAGCCCTCGCCGATCCCCTCCTCCCCCCCTTTTTTTTTTATAAATAAAATCGATTTATATATTTTTTTAATTATTTAATATTATTTAATTAATAATTTTTAAAATCCACGTCAGCCAAAACGACGTCGTTTTGGCTGATTTTTTGGCCGATTCATTTTCCGGCGAGCCACGTAGGCAAGAAAATTAATAAAAAATTGCCACGTAGGATTTCCGGCAGGGTTCCAGTGACTTGGCACTTAAGTGTACCTTTTGTAACTTTTGACACTTAAGTGTCTCTTCATGCCAACTTTTGGCACTCCTGGTGTTCTTATCTCTTCAAAATTGCCATCCACCATTTGATCGATCAAAATCATTAACAATCTAAAGGTCAGATTTCAATTTCTCACATAATGAATAATCACTAAAGGATGCATATGGTTGTGCTTATAGAGGAAAGCAATCCTAGAAATAAGACCTGCCATTGATAATATTTCTGAATATGGTAATATATAAATTATTTAGTAATTGTGCAAGTCTATCCACGACAATAATGAGCATGATGAAAAATTGTCCTATTTATAGAGCCTTTCATCTTTGATGAGCCATGCCTTAGCCGCTGAAAGGCAAAAAAGAATCTTCTCTCCGTCGTTTATGTCTGTGTGAAGAAGGTGCTCCACTGACACAAGCCTTGTGATGCCAAGCAAACAAAGAATCATGCATCGTATTGAGATTCCCGCAGACTACTGTCGACCTGTAACTTCTTTGCAGGTAGATGTTGGATTAGTGATTTACCAAAAAAGTGCTCACGTCGAAGGGGAGGCTGTCAGCGTCCATGTGAAGCCCTAGGATTTTAAATCGACCGCCAGTTTCTTTCTGTCATCATGACCTCGAAACTCAGATCCACCCACACCTCCTTCAGTTCCTCAATTTGTTTCGCAAAAATGGCGTTGTTTTGTTAACTAGGGTCTCTCTGTTTAGTCCATGAGAAAACTCAGTATCGAATCCTCATATAGATTTAATGGAAATTTGTTTTCAATTGGAGCCGGTTGAGCTGATTGTGTATCGGGCATGAGTCACTATAATTATATTACATACAAAATGGATCAATGTGAGTTAAGTAGTTTAATAATTGTATTGCATACAAAATGGATCAACGTTTTGTGTCAGATCCATTTTTGATCCACCCAAACTCGATCTGCCACCCATATGACAGGTTTAGGGCTCCCCCACTATTCCGTGAGGTGGTTTACTTACTGCAACTAGTGTACGCAAGGGCAACGCAGGTTTCCTAGGGCGATGCAAAAACTGAAAAAACAAAAAGGAGAATTTTAGAGGAAGAGAACATGGGACAAGTTGATGATCAATACATTCTACTTTTCATGTATCTAATGCAAAAATATAAAGACTGATCCTTCTGTATGGTGCCATGATAGCTTTCATTGTTTTTATTCTCCGAGGATTGTACCGCAAAATACATGAATTACACACATAATTGTTAAATCGAAAAAACATATTGTGAATCAAAATATTAAATTTATAAACCTCAAATCATAAATTGAACATCGAATTTAATCAGAGAATTAATATTCCTTCAAATATTAATTATAATTTTTTGTATGGCATTTCATTTACCATTTCATTATAAAGTATAAAATTTACTTCTAGTTAATCTGTAATTAATCAGAATACAATATACGATTCAAAATACATCATTCCAAAGGTTAAAGTATAAATAGTTGAATTGATGATTTGACAAATACATATTGAGTTATGGATTTCTTTGAGAGTCGATAAATTCACTTGCTATTCAAAAGATTAGTGATTCACCTAATAGTTTCACTTGCTATTCAAAAGATTAGCGATTCAACTAATAGTTACATATCGTAAAGTCCTTGAATCGTACAATACAAATTGACAATCACACCACTCCGATAACTTGGTTAATGAGGCCCTTGAGTTTAACTAACAAACAAGGTGATCAACAAAGTGATTTTGAAATATTTTTTACATAAACTATCAATCAAGCATACTCAAATTGGAAGAACAGTCAAAAGTGATTGATTGCTTCAAGGTTTTAGGAATTGATTACATTATCCCTTAACTTCTAGTCAATGGAGTGATTGAATTGGATGTTTGGAAACTAATTGATATTGTTCAACAACGTAATGCAGTCATGAAGATTTCCAATAGATACTCTCTTTTTTTTTTGTCAGGAAAATACTCCATTGATCATTAACCAGTAGAAGAAGTACATTCATTTCGAAAATCTAAGCATAAAAGCAAAACTAGCGAGTGAGGGGGCATTGACACCCAATTTTGGGGGAGTCTTTCGGCCTAGTGATTTTTGGCTACCCAATCCTGTGACGTCCTGAAATTCGAGCCCTCTGAGGGAGGACTGAACGTTAATTTCGCTAGTGCATTGTTGGTTGATCTCACTCGGAACTGATCACTCTTGAGATACTGACCTTGAGGGGAAAGGCTAATGAGGACAGAACTCGTGCGACTAAAGAACTTGACCTGGGAAAACGACTCGACCGTGAGACTTGCGCAAGGACGATCCTGTAGTCAGGCAGGCCGATTTCAGGGACGACTAGAAGTCGATTCGCGGACAGAAATAATGGGATGATGGGTGATTCCGTCTACTGTTATCGAACCCGTGAATGGCCCTATGTCGATCCTTGATAATCGTGTACTTAGAAATAAGAATCGATCCTTCACAATTTTATGTAGTCAAGGACGTCCATGTGTCGAGAAGTCTTGAACGTGAATTGGCACGAGTCGGTTACGCGTGAATCCTCGAAGCTGCCTGTCAGTCTGAGTAGTATCAAAATGGCATTCGGGCGAAATTGACAAGGCATGAGAATCCAATATTGGACTTCGAATTTTCGGGAACGTTCGGGATGGACTTTTGGACGATGCTTCGTAGTCAGTCGACAATGTCGGATGAGCCGAGTAATTGGAAAAAGGGATCTTCGGACCGAGGAAATGAGCCTCTGAGGATGTGGACCGGGCAAGGACAGTGAAGGCCTCACGCCCAAGGTGGGACAGCCATTGTGGAAGACCGAGACAAGCAAGTGAGCCCGTTAGGCCAAACCGATCATTAACCCTCCCGAGCCCGTTGTCTAAACGTGAGCCAATTCGAGCCCAAGAAATTCCCGAGCCCGTTCCTAATCATTTTCAGGCCCATTTCCTAGGCCCGCCTTTCACTTTCAGCTCAAGGACACATTGGGAAATGTGCAAGATGGAAATGACCAAAATGCCCTTGGATATTTTGAAGAAAAGTCAAAAAGGAAGAGAGAGAAGATGATGTCATGTTTTTGGGACTTGAGCCAAGCAATTAATGCCATTAATTGAGGCTTATCTTCAGCCTCACTTCACTCTCTCTCTCCTCTTCATCTTCTCCAAAAATCGCAGTCCTCTCTCCCCTTGCTTCCCTTGCCTTCCTGCAGTTTCAGTTTCTGACCTCTCACCGAAATTGGAGTTGTTCATTGCCTTCCCGGTGGAATCTCGGGCCATGCCACCTATCAAAATGTTCAGCACAGAAATTCCGTACTGTTGACGGCGGCCGATTGCCGAACGGAGCTGCCGTCCGTCCCGTACAGCCGCCTGAAGTCGGCGGTCCTCCGACCGTCACTGTGCAGCGCCTCCTATGCAGCTTCGGTTTTTCCTCCGTTTCTATCCATTTTTGGCCTACCCACTACCCACACCAACCACACACAACTCCCCCTTGACCCTCTGGAACCCCCAGCCACCGGAAACCAGCTCGCCGGAGCTCCGGCCAGCTTGTTTTTGCTCCGACCAGCAGCTTCCTCCTACTGCAGTGCTGTTTTCTGGAATTTTGTGTTTGGGCAGCGGCTGTTGCTGTGGTTTCAGCCCTGGGACCACCTTGGATCATTGTGGTGGAGGTCCCCGGGTGTCGGGTTCGTTGCCGCCGCCGCGTTCGGGTCGCCGGCCCGCTTAACGGGTGAGTTTAGCTCCTAATCTCTATTTAGTGCCTAAACTTGCTTAGGGTTGGGTTAATTAGTGTTAATTCTGGTTTAGGAGGGTTAATTAAGTTGTATTAGCCCTAAGATAGGTGGTTAGATAGGGGATTAAGATTAGCTTAGCTTAATCTTGCTTAATTATGCTTGATTATGCTTAAATATTGCTTGTGTGTGGTTTATGTGATAATTAAGCATGTTTAGCTTAATTGATTGATTAATTGTGTTTAATCAATGTTTTGTTTAATTTCTGAATTTAATTTATTATTAATTGAATTTTCGGAAATTACTGTTCACGGATTACTGTTCATTGATTACTATTCACGGATTACTGTTCATGATTACTGTTCACATGTACTGTTCACGGCATTGTTCATCCGGAAGTGAAATTGTGCATAATTTCATGTGCCTTGATCATATGAAGTGAATTAAATGTGGCATTGCATAAGCATCCGCTTGAATTGTGTGATTTTCATAAAAGAAAGAAAATGGTTTGTCCGAGGGACACCGGAAATGGACCGCCTTAATGAGAAAGAAAGTGATTTGTCCGAGGAACACTGGAAATGGACCGCTTTTATGAGAAAGGTGGGGAAAATGGTTTGTCCGAGGGACACCGGAAATGGACCGCTTTTGTGAGAAATGATTTGAGGTTTCATATGCAAGCATGTGTGCATTGGCTAATGCTCAAAGATAATAAGTGGGTTGTGATGGTGTGCTTGCGTGATCACTAAGTTGAAACCGCCGTCTCGGAAGAGTATCTCTTGACGTTCTATGAGCATGCGGTCTCGGGAGAGTATCCCTTGACGTTCGGTGGGCATGTGGTCTTGGGAGAGTATCCCTTGACGTTTGTTGGGCATGCGGTCTTGGGAGAGTATCCCTTGACGTTCATTGGGTATGCCGTCTTGGGAGAGTATCCCTTGACGTTCATTGGGCATGCGGTCTTGGGAGAGTATCCCTTGACGTCTTTTGGGCACGGAAGGGCACGGTTGCGCCTCTGCGGAGGAAGGGCGCCATAGCGCCGTTGCGCCTCGGTTGTGGCCCTATGGGGCGGTAATAATCGGAACACGTGTGGATGCAAGAGTGCATGAGAAAACATGGCATCATTGGTTCCGATTATGCATGAGATGATCACATCATTTATGGCACGCACGCATGAATTGATAACGTGCAGGGTGTGGCAATGGCCAGGTGAGATCGCTTGTGGTGCGACTCGCATGTGATTAATGAACTGCATCATCTAACGGCCATGTGCATTGCTTGTATTGTGCTGACTTATAACGTGCAGGGTATGGCATACCGGGTAAGGTTGCATGCGAACCGACTATTCGATTGTTGGTTGCATTGCTTGCATTGAATGAGATTTAACGTGCAGGGTATGACATACCGGGTAAGGTTGCATGCGAACCGACCTTTGATTATTGGTTGAACCTGTCTGTGATTTGATTGCTGATTGCTAGGTGTTTGTGGTCGGGTTGAGTGAGGGGTGGTTCTGGAGAGATACCCCAGGTTGAGTTGGTGTACTAACCGGGGCTTAGGGGGAAGAACTCGCTGAGATTTTATCTCAACCCGTCGTGGTTAACATTTTTCAGGCCCCTAGAATGGCGCACCTGCTGTGGAGAATCTTGCCCCCCATTTCTCCAGTGATTGACCTGACGGAGTCGAGTCCGATGGGTCCGAGTGACCGTGGTGTTGAACTCGAGAGTTCATTCTGTATAGCTGGATTAGCATAGTTTCTTTTTGGCTTGGCTTAGAGGATGGATCGGCCCCTTTTGTCGGGCTTGTAATTCAAAAGACGATCCTCCGTTGGTTAATCCAGTAAATTGTGTAAATGAATAGTGATGGTTGTTCTTGTTATTCATCCCTCTATCCTTGATTGATTGATTGATTGATTGTTGGACTGGGGATGGTTTGTCTTCCGCTTGCGCATAACGAAAGATTAAAATGAATGGTCGTCGACGAGTCCTGGGACGTCGCTTTCAATCGACTAAGAGAAGGGGTTGTCGCGTGCTCGGGGTTCGGGGCGTGACAAATCCGCTACCTTGTTGGACTCTCTCGGCTCAAAAATTAAGTGGAGTCCTGAACCAAGTTATAAGAAGCCCACATCAGCTCTGCCCGGCCCATGATTTGATCCACCACAGCCTAATTGTCGCTGGATACTATCATGTGTAGCGAAGCTTTGTTCAGTCGAAGACTTCCCCAGTCAAAACTCAAGTCTTCGGCTTCTTTCCACCAATGGAGAACAGACCGAACTACTAGGGTTTCGGCGGTTTCGACCGAATGGGTATAGATCTTCGTCGCGAAGCCGTTGATAAGCTTGCCGTTGCTTCCTCTGCAGATTCTAGCAACCGAGTCTTCAAGTCAAAGGCAGACCAAGAGCAATCTGCATTAATCTTGACAGAGCCGTGTTCGGGAGGCACCCATTGCTTAGTAAGGTTGATTTGATTATTTGCTGCTACTGGTTTGTTAGACGCCCATTTCTGGTAGAGCTGGTCACTGATTATAGCATCCTGCTTGATGTAGCTCGGATTAGGTGGTCGCCCTTGAAAGACCAGATTGTTGCGTGCCTTCCATATCAGCCATAGTGCAGTGGAAAACATGGCTTTTTTTTGCCAAGAAGCTCCTGACATCAGGTAGTCCGTGACTCATTTATTTGTTCAGCTTTTGATCAGTGGGTATGTCTAAGTCGAAGTTTGACCAGAACTCTTGTATCCACCGGCAAAGTATGAACAGGTGTTCTATGGACTCTGGAGCTAGTGCGCATATTGGACAAAGAGTATTAGGTACGATTTGTCTCTTATAGAGGTTACATTGCGTAGGGAGACCCTCGTTGCACATGCTCCACATAAGGAACCTGATTCTTGGGTGAGTTTGTAGTCTCCAGATTTTTGTCCATAGTTTATTGGGCACTTGAAATGAGGATGAGGCTTGTGGCTCTGGTTGTTTTGCTTTAAGGCGTCGTAGTTTATTGTAACCACTCTTAACTTGGTATGCACCTGATTTGTTGGAGGTTCATCGCAATTTGTTTGGCTGTGAATGCGTGCTTAGGGGAGTAGCAAGTATTTGTTGCGCTAGGGGGATA
The DNA here is from genome assembly GCA_014858505.1 of Corymbia citriodora subsp. variegata. Classification (NCBI taxonomy): domain Eukaryota; kingdom Viridiplantae; phylum Streptophyta; class Magnoliopsida; order Myrtales; family Myrtaceae; genus Corymbia; species Corymbia citriodora. The sequence goes on from MU089824.1 coordinate 33,576, forward strand.
TCAAATGTATCCAAAATAAGAGAGGAGTTCCATTCTCTCAAACCTGGTTGGATAAGTTCAACCACTAGTTTAGGGTCATTTTTATTATAGGGCCCTCCTATTTTGCCTATAGGCAGCCATTTGTCCTCTCGGACTTTAATGTTTTGACCATCTCCAACCACCCAACTTATCTCGGGTTCAAGGACCTCTTGCCCCTTGAGTAAACTCTGCCATCCCCTCGATGATCTAGTACTTTTTTGAGCTATCCAGAAGTCTACAGTAGGAAAATAGAGACCCTTTAACACACGGCTCCACAGTGCATCAGGATTCTGGCTTAGTCTCCATGCTTGTTTACCCAATATGGCTAGGTTGAAATTCACTAGGTCTTTAAACCCCAGTCCTCCTCTGTCTTTCCTAGTTTTCAATAGTTCCCAATTTTTCCAATGTATTCCTTTGTGTTGCACATTTTGTATCCACTAGAATGCTGTTGTTCTTTTTTCAATAGCTCTACAAATGGAAATAGGAATCTTGAAGATAGACATGGTGTAGTTCGGTAGAGCTTGTACAACCGTTTTAAGTAGGACCTCTTTCCCAACCTTGGAAATAAGTTACTCTTTCCACCCTTCTAATTTTCTGTGCACTCTCCCAAGCAGCCCTTGAAACATCTGTTTTTTCGTTTGCCCCCAGTCTAAAGGCAGCCCCAAATATTTCCCAGTTTTCTCAAGTATAGGGACTCGCAATTCTGCAGCAATGTTTCTTTGTAATTTTTGAGGACAACACTTCCCAAAGAAAATTCCTGACTTGTTTAAGTTTATGCCTGGCCTGAGGCATAACAGTAACAATTCAGAATATTTGCCAAGTTTTGAGCTTCTCGAACCTTTCTTTCCAAGAAAAAGATTGCATCGTTCAGCGGCTAAAATACATTCTTAAATGCATCATGTATTGACATAGAACATAAGATGCTATTCATGTGTAGTTGTCTATTTCAATTTCTTATTTTGACTATGTTAATGAAAAAGACCTTTGCGTGAAGTAAACTGATGGTGTATGTATATTGGAAAATATCCACTTTTCATCCTTATGCTTTTTTCTACTTAATGTGCTTTAAATTTGTTTAATGACATTCTCCTATTCTCACTTTATAAACCAAGTCCCTCGGATACTGAGTTCGACCAAAATTCAACTGACATTGACGCTAGAATATGATGCGAATAAAAAGTGCTAATGCCAAAATGGATGTGTGGGGAAAAATTTAGCCAATGTAAATATAGGTGTATGACATGGATAAAATCTAACCAATGTGTACAACCATGGGACATCAGCTCTCGTGTGATAACTTCATTCACATGAGAGTTATAACACTAGAATTTACTATAATTCTTTATTTTAGCTATTTTCACTTTCATGCCGAGTAAATATGGCCAATTGGGTGGCGCTTTGTATGCACCTTCTTAAAGGAAATGGACGTTCTTTTAGACCAAAAAAAATAAAATATCGGCTTAGTTTGGTTGTGTAAATGATTGACGATGGAAATTTTTTGGAATTCTTATCACAGTAGATAAGGAGACTCCCTCCTCACAACATGTGGAATTAAGTTCTTGGAGACCAATAGTCCACCACAATGGAACTCCAAAGGAGCGGCATTCGAATCTGCACGGTATGAAACGCATTATGAGTCGAGTGAAATTCTTTATGATATATTAAGTCAACCCATGTTCCAATTGCGAGGGAGAATCATAGAGGAAGCGAAAAGAAAAAAAAGGGAATCGGTTAATAGTCAATGTTCCCATTTTCAATTATCTAATGTGAAAATTGTATAGAAGCTCGATGTAGTTATTGTATTGTAGTACCATAATGATACGTCTTCTTCTTTTCCCTTGTTTGTGATTTTGTATTGTGCTTTATTATTGATTTATTTGTACTCTTGCTGATGCAGTATACCCAAGTCTCACTTTCACAGTAAGCAAAAGTGATTAGAGTTCGTTGGATGTTGATTAACACGTCTAGTGATTTGGGGAATGATTATATCTTAGAAAGGGCTATCAATCTTCTTTCTTTTAATGAAGTTGTTATTAATCTTAGGGTTTGTTTATTTGAAAGAAATTTTTTTTTAGAAAGTCGTTTTCTAACTTTCCAGTGTTTGGATGATGGATAACTAATTGATAGACAGAAAATAATTTCAATAACCGAAACAAGAAGTATAGACCGGAGGACAATGACTTTCTTTTTCGGTAAGAAGGAAATCAATTTCTCTAAACTACTAAACATATGAAAATTAACCATTTTCTTTGAAAATAATTTCCATGAAAAGCATTTTCTTTATTACGAAGTTTTCGATGAAACAAACTAACCCTTATCATATGGTTATAGTTAGAGTTAATACAATGAAAAACTCTAATATGGTACACCTATGACAAATGTACTTCAAAGCCCAAAGTGGAATATATGTAACAAATTTATACAAAACTAATTTTTGACTACAAAAAACTTCAAATTGGTACATTTGTGACAAATTTACCTTTCTTTAGTTTCTGTGAAGTTGGATTAATACTACAAAAAACCATAAAATAGTATATATGTGATAAATGGAGGGTAAAACATCAAATCGATACACTAATCAACTATCGTGTATTTATAGATGGTAAAATTGTCACATGTGTATCGGTTTAAAATTTTTCGTGGTACTAAGCCATATAGTTAATGTCATATATAAATGCAATTTCATGGTCCTAATCTATTCCTCTTAAAATGGCAGATCTTCCATTCTTCCTTAGCTTACCCTGCATGATCGATTGGCCACCAAAGTTGGTTACTAAAGTGGAACATACTAGTCTTCTCTCTCTTTTGCCTCTGTAATTGCCTTTGATGAAGATGGGGATCATCCGTTTCTTTTGAATGTTCCTTTTCGTTCCAATCTACACTGCAACTTCACCTCATTGATCGAGCCCCTGGTTTGCTTGCTCCTGTTCGTCTTTTAAAGGAGGGGAAACCGCTTAATTTAATATATTTATGTGTGTTCAAAAAAGAAGGTGAGTTGTTATTGTAGATTTGATGCCCCGAAATACAATACACCAAGAGTGCCTAGCCGCTTAGGCTTGTTCCAATTTTGGGGTGTTTCTAGATTCTTTAGGGTGTCTTTGCTTGAGTATAAAGAATTCTCTACAAATTAATTTTTTAGGATTTCACGTGTTTGATTTGCTGAACATTATCAATTAACGAAAAATCCAATTTACGTTATAAATAATATGCATGCAAAGCTAGGAAAATGGATTTCCTAACTTGAAAAGGGAGGAACATTTTTATGGGAAATAATTTCTATTTTTACATTACCCTCTTCTTCACGGGAGAGGAGTATGCTGGACTGAGATGGTGGAGGATTCGCAGAGGGAGCGAGCTCCATAGAGGGCGGTGAAGATGATGGTGGATGCGAACTTTGTGCACAAGACGTGGGACAAGTGGGCTTCCTCTTATGTTGGATCCGGTGCTGGTGGATGCGGTTCCCTATCATTTCAATTTGGGTCAAATTGGACCGGGGATGCACGAAATGGTTTAGATTTTCGTTCTTCTTTTGTTGGCGATGCGCAGGGCAGCCGTTAAGGCAGCTTTGCTACTCAATCATGACCCAACCCTCTCGACTGCTGTCTACCATGTATGGCTTGTGTCGATTCCTTTCGTCCTGATGGTGAAATTTTGTATTCCGGTTAAATGGGTTCAGTCTGGTTTTCCCATTTTGGGATTTTGCTAATCTAATTGCAAGACTTGAGTTATGTAGCTTAGTTTGGTAAGGTTCTTGTGGAGATAAGTACAGCAGGAGTGCCAAAAGTTGGCACGAAGGGACACTTAAATGCCAAAAGTTACAAAAGGTACACTTAAGTGCCACTTTTAAAAAAAATTGGATCACTTGTGCCAAGTCGCCGGAACCCTGCCGGAAATCCTATGTGGCAATTTTTTATTAATTTTCTTGCCTACGTGGCTCGCCGGAAACTGAATCGGCCAAAAATCAGCCAAAACGACGTCGTTTTGGCTGACGTGGATTTAAAAATTATTAATTAAATAATATTAAATAATTAAAAATATATTATTATAAAATCAATTTTATTTAAAAAAAAACGGCCACGGCCAGTGGCCGGCGACCCCGGCCGACCCTCCCCCACCGTCGCCGGCCCTTCCCGGCGAGGTGGGGCGGTGGCGGTGAGGGCTGCACAGCCCTCGCCGATCCCCTCCTCATTTTTTTTTTTTAATAAAATTGATTTTAATTTTTCAAAAATCTGACGTGGATAATTTTTTTAAAAAAAATTGCCACGTGGCTTTTTTTTATTTTGAAAAAAATGCCACGTGGATTTTTTATTTTGAAAAAAATGCTCCGTCAGCAAATGAAGTCGCCGGAAAATGGACACATGGCAATTTGGCAGGAATTTTTCGCCGTTGGCACTTAAGTGATTCCTTTTGCTCTGATTTTGGCACTTAAGTGTACCTTTTGTAACTTTTGGCACTTAAGTGTCCCTTTGTGCCAACTTTTGGCACTCCAGAGGTCCGTACCTCGGTTCTTGTGTAATTTGGGGTGGAATTCTCGTTTCTTTGTGTGAAACTTACATGGGTCTCGGTTGTGTTTTGACAATAATCGAGAGTTGGGTGTGTTGTTCTTCGGCTGGTACTGCTACTGGTGCAGCTAGAGAAATTATAAGGACTGTGGTTCTTTTTTGGGCAAAAACCAACTTCACAGAGGTTTCTCTTTACAATCAACATCAAGTGAGATTTGTAAATCAAGAGGAATATTGGTCATCCAGTCTTCCCTAAGGGCTTCGTCTCTTGCCTGAGTTGCTACCCAATTGATGGGCTGGTTAGCTGATCTGCGAACACAATTCCATGGAATGTCTTCAAAGCTTGTCCACGACGTCTTAGACTATGAATTCGATTTTCCATTTGCATGGACAATTTTGAAATGTCGACATTTAAAAAACATGCTTGACATCTGTTTCAATATTGAGCTCTCTACAACCTTCTTTAGCAGCTTTTTAAAGACCACTTTGGATTGCAAGAGATTTCACAAATTTTACATCATTTTCCTGAATTGCAACCCCTAATCCACCTAGCAAAATTACTCTTTCATTATGAACGACTACCTGTATTCTCCCTTTACCAGATTTCATGATTGTACCATCACAATTCATTTTCACCACTCTACTCCATAATCAAGCTTCCTCCATACCTTTGCCTTCCCTTCAATCTTTTGAAGTTCTCTAGTTTGCTTGATCTCTGTCAAGGCTTTGATCTGGAAGAATTCCTTCATTGCAGAGCTTAATTTAAGCAAAGTCTTCAAAGGATCAGGAACTCTTCCTTGAGAGGTTGCCTCGTATCTATTAATCCATATTAACCCAAAACTGAACCCTTCTTTAGATAAAGAATGCATCTTTGCTTCCCCTTTAGTCCACATTCATCGAGCAACTTTAACAGCCAAATGTCAAAGGTTTGCATACCCGACTCTGAATTTTGAGATTCAACCTGACAGACATAATTAGACACATTGACTCCATGGTCAAAGCAATAACGTGCTCCACAATTTCCTCCTCCCTACAGATGGGCGTGCTGCCCTTTCTTTAATTCTCCAAGTAACTAAGTTTTTTCCAACAACAAAAACCTTTGGCACAATCTCAATGTGAAGGGTGTTACTCTTCTGGTGGGTATTGAAAGCTCCAAATCATTTTCCATCATCTATTGAATGAGGAAGAAGATGGATTTCTGTTTAGCTCTTATCATCCTTCCCTCCGTAAAATCATATACTTCTTTTACTGTTATTTCCCCTTGTTTCTCTAGTGGGAAATTGAGTTGATCTTCAGACATTCTAGCACGTAGAGAGATTCCGATTTGGAGGTTAAGCTTGTGGCTGCTTTATCAATGGCAAAATGCCGTTCATTGTCGCTGCTATCTGAATATAGGTTGCTTGTTGATATGTGATATGCTATTGCTTGTCCATCATGGACGGGAATTGGATGTCATATGATGTGAAATCTTTCTTCCTTTCCCCAGTCCAGAGATCGTTTAAGTGAATATTGGCTCTGAGGAAAATCTGTGATGTGCTAGTTGGGTCATTAATGCTCATTGCTTGTGGGAGAAAAGGAAACAACTTGTTCTATATTGACGTGTAGTAAACTCATGTAGATATAGCTGCATGGTGTCAAGTGTGGTGGAGGGCCTTTCCTGCAGAACACATGCTTGCAAATGTTCTGCGTAGAAAACACAAATTCAAGTGCCTATGATCTTGTTTATGTTATTCTATTCCTATATTGCGGAATTAGGACAAAGTTCAAAAGTTATGCCCGGGGTATTGACTATAACAGAACCTACGCTATTGCTTAGATATCCATGTTACGTTGATAGGTACATGTCTTGCCAGCTTCTTTTGTAGTTTAAAATCAGTTGAGTGAGGGCCTTAATGAGCCTCTTTCTTTAATGAGTCCCTCTAAGTGATTTGATGATTGTAGTGCGAAACAAGAAGGAATAAACGCTGATCCCATTCAATTGAGGCAATTTCTTGATTTTCTCAAATGTGGAAAGCTCCAGACAGAGACTTTCTTTATTGGGCCAAACCGATGTACGTATATCTCTTTCTGTCATCACTTTCTCACCTTCTCATTTACTACAAGCATTGTATCTTGGTTCTTTGTTTTAAGGGAGTGTAATCAGTTTTTAGGCTTTTAAAGGGTTGGGCCATGAGTTCCTTTGAAGCTAGAATAGAGAAACTTGTTCGTCATAATATGATTTTAAAAGTTAACAGTATTCTAAAAGTCATATTATTCTTGCTCATTTTTTGTCAATTCTTGTGTACTCAAGTGCTTGATTGTGTGCCTTATGTGCATTGAAGTGTGCATGAGGTTGTGTGCACGCTTCGATGGGATAAAAGATCTCACACCCCAAAATATCTCATACTGAAGGAGGAAGAAAAGGGATAAAAGATTGCAGTTCTTTTTTTTAATCCAAATTTCCCATCTCCTTGTAAGCATAAAATGCACTAGGAGTTGCGAATATTGTCAACCTAGACTTTAATGTTCACTTTGATGTGGCTTGCTGTAGTATATACTGGTTAATGTTCGTTGGATGTGATTTTGATGGCAGACCTTGTCACGTCAATCCATGAGAATTGGTTCTGTGCAAGATGCATGAACCCATCGAATTCTGCTGGTGAAGGGGCTATTGTCATGCAGACAATGGCTTTCATCTTGGTGGCACTGTGAGCATAAGTTTTAAGGACGTTGGCAGATAGAAAGAATGGGTTTGGGACAATAATGAAACCATACTATTCAGATTTAAGCAATCATACACTCCAGAAAATGCTTTAGCATGCATTTCCCTCATCTGTGACAGGTATGATGGTTCAATTGGAGTGGCGTCTGGTGCTGTAATGGCTGCTGATCAATTTGCATGGCAGTTAAATCGAAGAAATCTTTGACCCTGCAGTGAAGTTGAAATTGTAAGCATTGAGATTTTCTCTTGTTTTGCTGATTGGATAATTAAATCTTAAGGAGCTCAAAACTACGTTCACGTCCAAGTTTGTTAAGTAAATCGTAAAGAGCCCAAAAATATGTTTGCTTTAGCTGCTTTCACAGGATAAACACGAAATGGACTTTTTTCCTATGTTCTCTGACCATTTACTTTTTTTGTTGTGGAAAGGTATGGTTAGTCCACAGACTCTTTTCCTACCAGTCTGAGCCAAATACTGGCAGCTGGAGATCCTGATAATCCAGTGAATCTGTTAAGCAAGTCTGTCATCGATGGCGAGGGGATCATCTGTCTTGCTAACCTTCAAGTTTGTCACTGCTGGGCTTAGAATGTTTGGAAAGGTACGCCCCTGCAGGTTTGATGGTTGTTGGCGAAAATTTTCAAGCGACTAGTATTCACATGCGTTGGACTTCGATTTGGATGAATTGGGTAAAGGATTAAAAATCCTCTGTGAGATCGTTGGTCTGCTACATTGCTATTTGGCCATCCTGGTGCTGGGCGAAGGTCTTGCTGGTCTCTGCATTGTGATTTTCCTTTGTACAAAGATCGTAAATAAGGTTGTTCAGCTGGCTTATTACTGTTGAAATCATTTTTATACCTGGATTATGCCGACAATGGAAATTAGAACAGGGATGAAAAACTGTGCTTGGATTAATTGCATTTACGTTCTATCGTCCTCATCCACTTCTTTTACCATCAAATGAGCCCTTATTTTTATTTTGAAGGAAGTCTCCTGCGTTTAAGATTGGGCTACCACCTTTGTCGGAGAAAAACAAGTAGTATAGCCTGATGCGGAAATGAAGAAAACAGAAGTTGATCATGGGAAGCATGGCACAAGCAGAATATTAATAAAAATAGAAGTTCATTGGTATATATTCGCTTGTAGATCTCACCCCAAACCAACCCTAGGGCTCCTTCTTAAGCATGGCACAAGCAGAATCCCAGGGGACATTTGGTTGCATTGCTTATTCTCTCATGCCAAATATATCTTCCTTGGCTAAAGCGACCAATATCAATTGATCATTTTTAAATGGACAATTTCATGGAAAGGAAAAAATATATATAAACTCAGAAGAATCAGATTAAACATGGGAGCTTCTTGACTGAATAAAGGAGAAATATCTTGTTGGTCTACAATGGATCTACGAGGCAAAGTAAAATAAAGACGAATTGGTCCAGAATCACAAGGCCAGATTAGTATAACAAAATTATTTGAACAAACCATAATAACTTATTTATTAAGGAAACAAGTCAGATCAGAAGAAGAAATCCTTAGAGCATTTCCCAAGTTCTTGATTTTGGAGTTTGTCCTATGTTTACCAGCTACATCAAAAGAGCAGGCATCCTCTGCTCTCAAAATTCTATTGACCTGTCTGCTCTTATATATTAAAAACTGGGAGACAAGCTACTGACTTGTCTTATAATTGCGTAACGAAAACGAGAAGCAACTGAATTATTGGATAGCTAAGGCAACATTAATATTGTCCTTCTAGCAAAAATTCAGGACTTCTCTCCCAAACTATACAAGGAACCACTACAGCAAATATGCTGAAATGAAATGCAAGACTAACCACAAGTATATAAATAAGTGAACTAAATCAAATATAGGAGCAAGGGATAGAGAATTTGCTCAATTGATTTATAGTGGTTTGGGCCAAACTCGGTGCCTACGTCCACTCCCCGAGCCTTCTGGGAGTTTAAATCCACTATCTCAAAGAAAAAATTTAGTCTGGTTGATAAGGAGCCAAATACTCCAGAACAGCTTGAATTCATAACTTTTACAAGTGATTGTCTCTCAATAGACAATAGCAAGACATTTTCACAATTGTTTCAGCAATCTCCAACAGGGTACAAGTGTTCGGCCCACTTAAAAGATACTCAAGATAGACCTCGCTATGTTCGGAAACAAACTAAACAAAAGCTAGCCATGGAAGCTTCAAAATTAGTTCACTTGAAACAGGGACAGTCGACTGGCCCAAGAGATAGGGTGACCTGGTAAATTCTTTCCACGGCCTTCAAGTGATGACTTGATATGATGTCCTTCATAAATCCAAGATTGACTTTAGCTCAAGTTGTTTCACGTCTTCTTCCTCAGTCCATCACAACAGAGTTGCTATCCTGAACCACCTCTTATGTGCCTGTGTAGCTGCCATACACATTTAATGAGTCGGGTACCGGGTACAACACCAGCTGTGTATCTGGTTTAGTGGCTCACCATGCCATTAGGAATGGAAACACCTCGAAAAGCATCATATATAAAAATAGTTCGAGCCACCTTAACTTCTCGTGGAAGTTACACACTAATTTCGAGTAACGCTTAGTTGATCCTATCAACAGTCTGAAATAGCAATGTAATGTGCTTGTCCCACATGATTAGATAACAACGATGTACGGACCCCTAGAGTGCCGAAACTTGGCATAGGGAATACTTGAAGTGCCAAAAGTTGTAAAAGATATACTTAAGTGCCAAAATTGGAGAAAAATGATTAGTTAAGTACCAATAGCGAGAAAATTCGGCCAAAATGTTGACATGGCACTTTTCCAGCAAGTTGGGGTTGAAACGGTATCGTTTTGGATGCCGACATGGCCAAACAAGCCCAAAACGACGTCATTTTGGCCAAAGTTTATTTTTTAATTTAAATATTAATTAAATAATATTAAAAGTGATTTTTTTTTTTAAAAAAAAGAGAGGTAGCAGCTTCGCTTGTGGCCATCGCCCCATGGGGTGGCGGCAATGGATGGCGAGGGTCGCCGAAGCCTAGGCGCAGGTCGGCGACCTTCGCCAGACACTGGGAGAGGGCGGCGACGCTCTCCTAGATCTGGGCGAGGGTTAGCCACCCTCGCCTCGGCTTGGGCGAGGGTTGCCGACCCTCGCCTAACGACGCTAAGTTTCTAGCAACGCTGGGCAAGGGCCACCGATGCCAGGGAGAGGGCCAGAGACCTTAGCCTAGATTTGGGAAAGGGTCGTCGCTCTCTCTTGGCGTTTGGCAAGAGCCGTCCAACCCTTTCCTCCAGTCGGCAAGGGTTGGTGACCTATGCCTAAGCGTCATCGACCCTCGCTGTCCGTTACCGCTACCCCACCGGCGATGGGCGGTGGCCATAGTTGAGGCTGTTGTCTCTCTCTTTTTTATTTTATTTTTTAAATTTCTCTTTTAATATTATTTAATTAAATTTATATTAAAAAATAAACTTTGGCCAAAACGGCGTCATTTTGGACTGATCTAGCCACATCAACACTCAAAATGACATTATTTTGGGCTTATTTGGCTATATTAGCACCCAAAACAATGCCATTTCGACCCCAACTCGTTGGAAAAGTGCCACGTCAACATTTTGGATGGATTTTCTCGCCGTTGGCACTTAACTGATCCTTTTTGTTCTGATCTTGACACTTAAGTGTGCTTTCGTAACTTTTGATACTTAATGTCCCCTCATGCCAAGTTTGGCACTTAGGTTGTACTTTTGCTAGATAACAACTGTTCAGGAATTCCAACACCAGGGTTCACTCCAGACATTTATCTACATGTAGATGCAGGCAGCTTGTGCCGAATTAATTCATTTTTATGAGCAAGTCAACAAGTTTTGGTGCCATATGCCTGACATATTAATAGCCGTCCATAAAGAAGATGTAAAAGAACATTCTACCTGCAGAGAGCATTGTACCTGAATCTGGGATATTTCACCAAGTGAGACATGCAGGACTCAAAAGGCATGAGAAGATGAAACATTTTCATGATTTATAACTGGCAATCTTACACCAATATTTACTGTTCTTGAAATTGTTCCATTTGCACACATCCCAAGCCTAATATGGTGAGATCTGGAAAAATCAACAATGAGCAAGGGAATTCGGCAGTTAAAATAAGTTCTCCCTCTGATCTTGAAAAAAAAGAGAAAAGGAATAACTTCTCTTATGAGAATTCAAGAACTACCAAGAGCAAATCATATCATTTGCCTCTGTATGTAATGTCACCGAAGTCATTTTTGACAGCATAGTTAGTGCATGCCCAGCAGCAAGAACATAACTTCTCTTATGAGAATTCAAGAACTACCAAGAGCAAATCATATCATTTGCCTCTCTGTAATGTCACCGAAGTCATTTTTGACAGCATAGTTAGTGAATGCCCAGCAGCAAGAACATAAAATAAGGGCCCTTATGAAGTCATTAACAAAATATCTGTTGACCACTTCCCCAAACTTTTCGATTTTACCTACAAGAATCGGATCAACCTGCGAAAACTGACTTGAGGTGAAAAGGAGAAGAAGATTTGAGAAGATGAAGGAAAGGAAAAGCATCACGATGTTTCCTCACTTGCATCAAGAAAGTGGCATTACCAAGAATCTCCCATAAAAATGTTCACTTGAACAAAGTCTGGACTGACAAGATATGAGCAACAAATTTTCTGTGAAAAATGCCATGTTCACACGACATTTCAGAATTGATTGAACAAGAGTGAAAACACAATATAGAAGGAAACGGATCATTACATAAAGCATGACCGTGTCATGATCTTGTCTCCTCGCTAGGTAAAGGTGATGAGCATGAATGGGAACTTGATTCCTTTGGCCCCAATCATCAACAGCCATCGAATTGACGACGAATGCCCAGAAAAAAAAAATATTTATGAAGCAATCGGTAGGGATCTGAATGTCACTGGAGTCCAAGAGAATTAGAAGGAGAAGGTTAAGCCATGCCAATTCCAATGCCAATCTGAGATGAGAGAGTCGACACTTACGGGGTCTTGCTTTGGGATGATAAACACGAAGCAGAACTTGATACTTTTGGCCCCAATTACCAACAGCCATCAAAGAAAAAAAAAATTATAAAAGCGATCAGTAGGATTGGAGTCAAATGGAATTGGAAGGAGAAGGCTAAGGCCTTNTCCTTGCTAGGTAAAGGTGATGAGCATGAATGGGAACTTGATTCCTTTGGCCCCAATCATCAACAGCCATCGAATTGACGACGAATGCCCAGAAAAAAAAATATTTATGAAGCAATCGATAGGGATCTGAATGTCACTGGAGTCCAAGAGAATTAGAAGGAGAAGGTTAAGCCATGCCAATTCCAATGCCAATCTGAGATGAGAGAGTCGACACTTACGGGGTCTTGCTTTGGGATGATAAACACGAAGCAGAACTTGATACTTTTGGCCCCAATTACCAACAGCCATCAAAGTAAAAAAAAAATTATAAAAGCGATCAGTAGGATTGGAGTCAAATGGAATTGGAAGGAGAAGGCTAAGGCCTTACACATTTTTTAACAGCATCTCAGTGCATGCCCAACAGCAAGAACATAACTAAGGGCTTTGATCCCACTATTTCACAAGTTTCACAATAGTAGAGATTGAAAAACCTAACTATTAAGAGCCACTAACTCAATAGTACATTTGGGGGAGAAAGGGAGAAAAAATGACGGAAGAACCTCCATCTGAGGAAATTTGGCTGATTTTGAAGTGAAATAACGGTAAAACTTTTGGTCAGGAAATTTTTTTTCTAATAAGATCATCAAATCTAATGTCTGGACTTCGAACTGGTCTTGAATAAAGAGCTTATAGATTTTTCATCGTATAAATAGCAATAATATTTTTCCTTTAAATAAAAAAGCATATCTGTTTGTTCAAAATTGTACCCATTGAAAGAAGGTTCTATCTTCATTCTTAATTGGTATCTACTATAAGTAATTCATGCATGATTTAGAGATTTTCATATGTTAAAAATAACCATCATAAAATTTGTTGGTATTTTTTTGACATATCAAAGTACTGCTATCAACAATGAATTTATCTTGTATCACTTTTATGACGAGCTATGAGCAATATATAAGATCAAAATTCATTTCTATTTTCATGGCCACCATAGAGATCCTTGAACAATTGTTTGGATGCCCAACTTGGTTCTTGAATTTTTGTGGTTCAATTGGGTCCTTAGACAAGATAGAAAATGGAAATACTAATGTGGACTGATACATTAGGGCTACCCCGGTGGGTGGGGCATTACCTCACTCTCTAGTTGTTGACCCCAGCTTCACTCTCTCTTTTTTTTGTATACAAATTTGTTCATTTTTAATATTTATTTTGCTTTTAACATTTTTTTCCTGTTTCTGAATTCCTTTTTAGATTTTTTAGATGTCAGGAAAGATATATGACAGCATTTATCAATAGTATTTCCGTTCAATGGAAGGACCAATTCGGAAAAAAAAAATTACATAGTTTAAGAATCTAATTGCCGAAAAACAAAAATGGAAATACGCCGAAGCATTTCGAGTCGAAACCTCGGAAACAGAAAATCAGAGGGAGACAACGGGACCATGCTTTTGTCGTCCCTTCCCAGGCCAGCACACAGTAGCAAGCAGAGATGTTTCGCATTCTCGCCATCACCTAATAAGGTCTCTACTCTCTCTCTACTCTCTTCAGTTTTTCATATTACTGTACTGTTGTTCACGTCTCTTGGCTGATCATGAGTATTTGTCTGTGCACTGATATACAAATTAATGTGCCTCTTCCATGCGCTGTGGATTCTGGAAGATTGATCAATCTTGCTGATAGTGTATCGTGATTAATGCGCAATAGTCATTTTTCTTTGGTTGGTAATTATTATCATCTTCCGGTCTTCCTGGTCATGAATTTTTGAAATAAATGTTTGGTTATCGAGAGTTTCTGCTTATTTTCCCTTTTGCTCTTTTACCACTCATGTATCGCTAAAAAAAAAAAAAACCCAAAGAACATTGCAAATTCAGCTTAGTGTTGGGTTCAGATTTCTAACTTGTGACCCTCCAAACATGATTCTTTGATAATTAGACATAGTAGATGGATGCTAGTTCAATGTCTATGGAAAGTTCAAATGGTTTGAGAACATATATAATGAGTGAATCCTGTGTTAGGAAGTGTGATTTTGTCTATGGGAAGGATCCTCTTTTCTAAAATGGCTTTCTTTCTCGAACCCTGTGTTGGCGTGAGTTGATTTGTAGGAGTGATATGTATAGAAAGAAAATATTTATATTTGCACAAGTTGATTTGTAGGGGTAATGCATATAGAAAGCGAATATTTTACCTAATAAGCGATTGTTACCCTAGCAGTACTTGTATATATATAGCCTTGTAAAGAAAAAAAATATACTGAAATGATAGTGATCTATTTTTCAACTTAGTATCAAAGTAGGAACCCTAGTTTTCTCCACACTCTTTCCACCGGATTAGATCGCCGCTGCAGCTTTAGTTTTTCCTTGTGCTGCTGCCACACCGACCAAATTAGATCGCTGCTGCAACATTGACTTGTGCTGTTGTTGCACTAATCTGACCTGACTAGAAATTCCTTTGTGAAGGAATTGTGATTGGCAACCATACAAAGCTAACTGATGAGGTACCTCATCAAGACTAGGGGGATAACTCAACAATTGCTTTTCTTCTAGAGAATCTTACGATGAAGCTAACACAGATTTTGACTCAGAGTTCGACTCAGGTATCAACACAATCCCAAGAGCCATCCACTGCACAAATCTTAGTCAAATTGGATGGATCAAATTATGGATTGTGGTCTCAAGTGGTGGAGATGTTCATCTCTAGTAAAGACAAGTTGGGTTATATTAATGGTAATCTCTCTCAGCCTTCACCTACAGATCCTCAATTTCGAAAGTGGAAGACTGAGGATGCAATTGTGACTCGATGGATCTTGCATCAATAGGAAATTTTATTTGCTTCCCAACTGCGAAGATGGTATGGGACTTTGTTGCAACAACCTTCTTTGATGGAAGTGATGCCTCCCAAGTTTATGACTTGAAGAGGCGGGTGACTCGGATAAGACAAGGTGGAGAGACAATTGAGGCTTACTTCAATAATCTTCAGGGTTTGTGGAGGGAGATTGACTTCCATCATCCAAACCCAATGACATGCCCAACTGATATTAAGTAGTACAATCTTGCCATTCAGGAAGATCGGGTGTATGTCTTCCTTGATGGGTTGGATGATCGTCTAGACAAAGTGAGAGCGAATGTTCACCAAATGCAACCATTCCCAACTGTCGAGCAAGCATATGCACAGGTTTGTAGGGAGGATACGAGACAATCGGTGATGCTCACCCATACTGATTCCGTGTTTGGGTCTGCTACCATGGTGGCATGGGGAAGCAAGACAGGTGTCCAAGAATCACCAGTAATGCCAACTCTACAAATGAATAAATCAGGAGCTATGCGGCATGTCACGCCTCGACCCTCGAGCACGCGGCAACCCCTATTCTCTCGTGGTCATTTAGATGCGACATCCCAGGACGTGTCGCCAACCATAATTTTTTATCTTGTAATTATGCACATGTGGAAGTGAATCACAAACCCCCAGTCAATTCCAAAAGCAGGGATAGTAGGAAAACCCTCAAGAACACATTCAAAAGTACTGTTTTATTCATCTACTAATTAACCCTAGGAAGTTTACAAGTACAAGCCACCACGGGCATCTTCCTAACGAGCCAATGAATGAGACCAACAAGTCAGGGTTAATATACTCCCTTCAAAGACGATCACGAACCAAAACACGTGTCGATTCTCCATCCTACGGACTTGAAAATGGTTAACCACGACGGGTTGAGATAAACTCAGTAAGTTAAAGTCTTAAGCCTCGGTTAGGAACGTCGCTCGCCTCGGGAGTTTAACATACAACCTAATCCATCAAATCAAGCAACACCACTTCAGAGAAAATGATAGTAGAAGACAGTTTAATAAATAAGTGTAATCACAGGCGACCCTACCTGGCCTTGGCACATGCAACCTGCAAAACTGTCACTTAAATCATCATGACATTAAAAGCATGCAAATAATCAAAGCATCTCACACAACTTTCTCATGTCTCACACTCACACATGCTCCGATTATTACGCCCCCTCCTAGGCTATGGCACAACCTTATGGTTGGCGGTTCCTGGCTAAACCAGCTTCGTCCTCTTTACCTCGAGGCACAACAACGTCAATGGCTCACTCCCAAGACGGCATTCCCGAATGAGCATAAGACCCGCCCACTACCGTAGCCCCACAGCTAATAGAGGCCCGGGACTCGCCTACTACCGCAGTCCCACAAAGTTAACCCCTCCCTGTCAGGCATTTGATTGAAGTTAGGCGACCCACTGG
This sequence comes from Corymbia citriodora subsp. variegata, assembly GCA_014858505.1. Lineage (NCBI taxonomy): Eukaryota > Viridiplantae > Streptophyta > Magnoliopsida > Myrtales > Myrtaceae > Corymbia > Corymbia citriodora. Next base: position 50,163 of record MU089824.1, read on the forward strand.
CCACGGTACAACCCCATAAGGATTGACGGTCTTCCGGCAACGCCGGGTTCCCTTTCTTAATGTGATCATGCAACACATCATCAAGCAATCCATTTATATCTTTGCTCTGTCGTGAATGTAATATCGCTCATGCTCATGCGACATGCCATTTCAGATAACCCACGCAATATGTCATGCGGTATCACTCGACAATTCCAAAATTCCATATTCAACCAATCAACAATTACGTACATTCCCTAATTCTTGGGAATAACGCAATAAGTCAAACACTTTCACTTCCACTCAGTCTTCGATCATGCGTTTCATCATTATTCACGTATATAATTAACAATCGGCACTTCAAGAAAGCATAACAACCAAGAACACATCAATTTGAAACCAAAATTTGTTTCTGTATGAATAGTGCCATGAACAGTAATCGTGGACAGTGATTGTGAACAGTAATTATGAACAGTAATCATAAACAGTAACTAATCTGAAATTAATAGAATAATATTAAACTTAACCATGGTTACTAAATTTAACCTAACTAGGGTTAATTAACTCAACCATGATTAATAATTAACCATAGTTACTTTAGAAACTAACCTTAGTTACTTTAATTAATTAACCTAGGTTACTTTAACACTAACCATGGTCAATTAAGTAATCCTCATTAGTCTTAATTAACCAACATAATCAACCAATCAACTTTAATTAATCACAAACATACAAATACACTAATTAAACCCTAAGCAAGATTAACCCCTAAACAAGGATTAGGAAATTAACTTACTTGGATTGGAAATCAGGCGACACCGGCACGTAGAGGGGGACGAGGGCTATGAGGGGTAAGATCGGGGACGACAACAGACGGAAACGGGCCAAAACAGCCCCCGGATTAGTGTTCACGCAGAAAAGAGCTATTGGGCGGAAACGGCCGAAACGAGCGGCTAATGGCGACCAGGGGTGGTCGGCGGTGTGCGGCTGGCTCCCTGACTTCCATGACTACACTTTGGATGGTGGTGGTGACTCTGGTGACAGCGGCAAGGCTGGATTCTAACGGGAAAACAGAAAACACAGCAAGAAAAGGAAGAAAAAGGAAGAGAAAAGAGAGAGGGAAGGGGGTGGCGGTCCGGTGAGGGTTGGGCGGCTCCTCGATGATGGCAAGGCAGCAAGGACGGCAGCTAATGGTGGCTAGTTCGGGGGAAACACAGCAACACAGCTGCTGTTTTTGGAGGAAAACCAGAAAAGAACAAAAGAGAAAGAGAGAAAGAGAGAAAGAAGGAAACATGGGAGAGTGGGGAGGAAGAGAAAGCAACGTGGGGAAGGGGCTGCTGAAACTTGAAGAGAGAGAGAGAGAGAGAGAGAGAGAGAGAGAGAGAGAGAGAAAGCAAGCCAAGCAAGAAACCAAGTCAAACTTCCCTTCAAAAGCCTCACTTCCCCTCATCAATTTCCTTGACTTTTCTTCCCTTTGTCCTCCAACATTGAATGCCACTTCCAGAAGGGGTAAAATGGTAATTCCTCAAAGTATAGTATACCTCACTATACGGGCTAGAAGAAAATCGATTCGAGCTCAAATCGAAGGGAAACGGGCTAGAAAAAGCTAATGGGCTCAAAGTCTTGAAGTTGGGCTTCCTTGGGCCCACTTGGCTAGCTTGGGCCCACGTGGCCGACTCCTCAAAGGCGCAAGGCCCATTGGGCTTCCAATCGGTCCAATTCCTCTTGGTTCCAATTTTTCGGCCCGTTGAACCCTTTTTCTGAAAATTATCGGGCTTACTGAAATTCAGGATGTTACAGGGCAGACGAATAATGGTTCACGAACTACAATTTCATCTAGAGGATGCTCACACTGTGGGAATGCTAAGCATACTCAAGAGACATGCTTTAAGCTCCATGGTTATCCAGAGTGGTGGAAGGAATTGAAGGCGTGAAAACAAGCTTAAGCTTTTGCGTTGAGGTCAGTCCAACTAGATATATTAATGGGCTCGGGCTTGGGTTTCCCCCTAACAGATTTCCCTAGGTGAAGGTATTAGATTTTTGCTGTGCGCTCCCAACAACTGGTATCAGAGCCGACAATGGTACTAATAGTGGAAAAGGGAAGGTTTTTCTTGCTAAATGGAACCTCAACTGTCTTTGGTGCCAAAGTTGAAATTCAAGACCAACCGGCTACGTCTAATTCAGGTAATATCCAAGGTAATTGTGGTTGTGCGCTGGTTCTCCCTAATCACAGTAGTTGTGATGGATGGGTTATCGATTCGGGGCTACAGAGCATATGACCTTTAGCCAAGATGATTTTGTGAGCATTACAGAACCAAGACGATGTGGTATCTCAAATGCAAATGGCATACATACCCAGTGACAGGGCTGGTGTGGTTGAGGTTTCCCTCAGTTGTCATTGCCTAACACCTTACTTGTCCCGTCATTGACCACAAAATTAATTTCTGTTGGACAGCTCGTTGAAGATTTGAATTGTATTGTTCTAATGTATCCTCAATTCTGTCTTTTCCAGGATATCCTCACGAAGGAGATCATTGGACGTGGTACTAAAGGGGGGGGGGGTGTATTACTTGATGATCTCAAGTTTGGAAGTGTGCATCAAGTCCGGGGTTCACCTAGCAATAAAGAAAAATAGATTTGGCTTTGGCATCGACGATTGGGACATCCTTCATTTGGCTATATGAAAAAGCTATTTCCTGAATTATTTTTGGATCTAAAAGAGTTGGATTTCCATTGCCAGACTTGCATTTTGGCTAAGAGCCACCGTGTTTCCTTTCCCATAAGTTTGAATAAGAATAACGTGCTTTTTCGTTAGTTCACTCTGATGTGTGGGGTGCTTCTCCTATTACTGCTATCTCGGGCTGTCGGTGGTTTGTTATATTCGTTGATGATTGCACGCGTATACTTGGCTTTACTTGATGAAAACTAAGGATGAAGTGGTTAATGTGTTTAAAGTATTTCACAAGATGGTTCAAACACAGTTTGATGCTAAGCTACAAGTTCTTCGAAGTGATAATGGCGGAGAGTATGTGAATCGACATCTCAAGGAGTACTTTCAGCAACATGGTCTCATGAACGTGTACACAGACTCCACAACAGAATGGAGTGGCCAAAAGGAAGAATCGCCATATTCTCAAGACCGCTCGAACCCTCTTAATTGAGGGACATGTTCCTTCACGTTTTTGGGATAATATTGTTGCCACGTCAGTGCATCTCCTTAACCGAATGCCCTCGAAAGTGCTAAATTTTCGTACGCCTCTACAAGCACTCTTTGCATTTGTCCCATTGCCATCAGTCTTGACAATTCCTCCTCGTGTGTTCGGATGTGTTGCATTTGTTCACATTCCGAAGAACCAATGTACCAAACTTGATCCATGTGCTTTACGGTGTGTGTTCTTGGGGTATGGTACTCATCAAAAGGGCTATCGGTGCTACAACCCATCTACTAAAAAAACTTATGTGACTATGGATGCCAAATTTGTTGAAGGAGAGTTCTTTTACACGAGTACCAATTCTACCTTTTAGGGGGAGAATTGGCTAGAAAGGGAGAATTGGTGGGAGATTATTGTTAGGGTTATACCCGAAGGAAGAGACGTGATTGCTAGGGGTGGTGGTAGTGTCAATGATAACTCCAACACTGGTAGTGTCGATGATAGCTCTAACACTGGTGATAACAGGGCTAGGCAGGCTCTGACTAATGTTGGAGCAACCATGGGTGGTGCTGGCACGACTGGTGTTAATGGTGGAATTGTTGAGCAAGTGACAGATGGTGCTAGTGCTGGTGAATTTGCGATGGGTGTAGCTACAAAAGCCTCGCAGGATCTAACAAATGGCGAAATACCCACACGTGAACAAGTTGAACTGCCCCCTTCCCCTCCAGTACCTGACCAAGTTCGTGAGGATTTTCTTGAGGTAATCTCCTCTATTGCTTCTGGTTTATTTGATGAATCGAATATGTTAGTGGAATATAAATTACCTATTAGGCATAATTGGGGGAAGCCCCCAAATCAATACTCACCAGATGCTGGAAAAAAAAGATCGAAATATTCCATTGCAAATTATGTCTCAACAGGAAGGTTATCTAAACCATTGAAGCAGTTCGGTTCAAATTCCGAATGGAGTACAAGAAGCTTTGGAGGATCTACAGTGGGTTCAGGTTATGGAAGAAGAGATGAAGGCATTGCAAAAAAATAGAATGTCGGAATTGATGGACTTACTTGAGGGAAAGAAAACAGTGGGATGCAAATGGGTATTTTCTGTCAAATATAAGGCGGATGGGTCCATCGAAAGATACAAGGCAAGATTGGTAGCAAAGGGGTACATGCAGACGTATGGAATTGACTACCAAGAGACTTTCTCTCTTGTTGCAAAACTTAATACTATTCGAGTTTTGGTGTCTCTTGTAGTTAATTTAGACTGGCCACTATATCAATTTGATGTGAATAACGCATTCCTCCGTGGTGACTCGGAGGAGGAAATTTATATGGATGTACCACCAGGATACAAGTCTTTCTCACATCCAGGTGTGGTTTGCAAATTGAAAAGGTCCTTATATGGTTTGAAGCAATCACCAAGGGCTTGGTTTGGTCGATTAAGTGTGGAAATGAAGAAGTGTGGGTACAGACAGAGTGAGTCGGATTACACCTTGTTTCTTCAACGACAAGAAGGGAAGATAGCTGTATTGATTATCTATGTTGACGATATAATCATTATAGGGGATGACGTGAATGAAATCACATCACTCCAAAGGAGGCTTTTTGGAGAGTTCGAGATGAAAAATCTAGGAGAACTGAGGTATTTTTTGGGAATAGAGGTATCAAGATCAAAAGGGGGAATATTCTTGTCTCAAAGGAAGTATGTACTAGATTTGTTGGCAGAAGTAGGGATGCTAGATTGTAAGCCAGCGAATAACCCCAATCGTGGAGAATCATAAACTTGGAAAGTATCCCAATCAAATACCAACAAACAAGGAGAGATACCAAAGGTTAGTGGGGAAGTTAATCTACTTATCGCATACACGTCTAGACATTGCATATGCGGTAAGTATCGTAAGTCAATTCATGCATGCTCCTAGTGAAGACCATATGAATGCTATGGTGAGAATAATTCGGTATTTGAAAGCATCTCCAGGAATAGGGTTAAAGTTCCTGAGGAATGGTCATCTTGGAATTGAAGGTTACACGGACGTAGACTGGGCGGGGAGTGTGTACGACAGGAGGTCAACTTCAGGGTATTTTACATTTGGGGGGGG
>MU089824.1:55492-71638 GCA_014858505.1 Corymbia citriodora subsp. variegata
GGGGGGGGGGGGGGGGGGGGGGGAATCTGGTCACTTGGAGAAGTAAGAAACAGAAAGTGGTGACTTTGTCGAGTGTAGAGGCAGAGTTTAGAGGGATGGCCAAAGGGCTATGTGAACTTTTTTGGCTTAGAAAGCTAATGTTTGAATTGGGATATCCTCCTAGATCCGAGATGAAGCTCTTTTGTGATAACAAGACAGCTATTGACATATCACATAATCTTGTGTAGCATGATCGGACCAAACACATTGAGGTTGATCGTCATTTTATTAAGCAGAATTTGGATGCAAAAATAGTTCAATTCCCATTTGTGAGGTCTGAAGATCAGCTAGTAAATATATTGACAAAGGCAGTCTCGAGTAGAGCCTTCTACGGCTCACTTGACAAGTTGGGCATTAGCGACATTTATGCACCAACTTAAGGGGGAGTGTTGCCGTGAGCTGATTTGTAGGAGTGATATGTATAGAAAGAAAATATTTATATTTGCACGAATTGATTTGTGGGGGTAAGGCATATAGAAAGCGAATATTTTACCTAATAGGCGATTGTTACCCTAGCAATACTTGTATGTATATATATATATAGCCTTGTAAAGAAAAAAAATATACTGAAATGATAGTGATCTATTTTTCAACACCCTAGTCCAATTTAAATTACCATTTTACAGTGTGGCAATGTTCAATACTTCTTTTAGAGAAATTTTTGTTTTCTTTTCGTTGTACTTTGGTTGTAAATGGCAATGCTATCCAAGTAACCCTTAGTAGATGAATCCTCATAGGTGCGTCTAGGATATGATGATGCCGATGTGGAACTATCGGTCACTCTCGTCTAAGAATCCAAGGTCAATTTTGATCTCATCAAGAACCATATTACCAACCCTGCTATTTCTCTATAAGGTGAAGGTGTTCTACTGCATGAATCACGGGCCCACTCCTTGTCAGATTTTCTTCAGTTGGTTAACGGCAGTAGGTGTTGTCCAACTTATGTTGTGTGTTCCGCTTTCGTCCTCTAAACGTTTTTCTTTTCTACCGAGGTGATCCTTCCATCACGTTGTATTAGTTCCTCAACTTACAAAAATTTTGGCTGATTTTTCTTTCTTTCCTTTGGTACGCACTTGATCTGCTGTTTGAATCTCTGAGCATGATGATATTCCATGATAATGCCTTGACTTAATTGTAAATTGATGGGGGTAATTAATGTCCTCCTGATTTCTTCTTCAGCTTACAATAAGAATGGCTCGTTCCTCAATCGAAGAGGTCTCTGAAGCCAGTGCTTTTGTTAGAACCCGTTCCGCATTCCGTAATTACATTTCCAAGGATCCAAATTCTCCTTTCCCTGCCGAATCCGGAAGATACCATCTTTATGTGTCGTTTGCTTGTCCCGGGGCACGCAGATGCCTTGCGTACTTGAAGATTAAAGGACTTGACAAGATCACTGGCCATACGGTAACAGGCATGGTGAAAGTTTCTTTTATTTATCTCATGCTATTGTTATTTGATGTGTTTTTAATTATTTATTTCATGTCAGGTAGTCAAATCGAAGTGGGGGAGGACAAAAGACGGGGACACACATATTGGATGGGTGTTCCCTGCTTCCAACGCTGAAGAACCTGGAGAAGAGCCTGACCCTACAAATGGAGCTGGAAGCGAGAGAGAACTTTATGAGATTGCAAGTCCAATCTACTCTGGAAAATATTTAGTTCCTGTATGTGACATTTCTGTGAAGTGTTGTTCTATTTCCGTTAGTGCTCCATGTGTTTTAAGCTCGCAAGTAGCCAATGCTCACAACATATGTATTGCGCATTATGACAGGTTCTATGGGATAAGAAGCTGAAGACAATCGTCAACAGCGAGAACTCAGAGATCATCCACATGCTTGATTCTGAGTTCAATGGTTTAGCAGAGAATCCTGATCTTGACCTTTATCCTCCTCACTTGCAAACCAGATAGACGAAGCCAATGGATAGATATATGACTGCATAAACAACGGTGTTTATAAGTGTGGGTTTGCTAAGCAGCTCGCGCCTTACGAAGAGGTATCTTCACACTAATGTTATATGTAGACGATTGCAACTTGTGTGCTTTTTAATTATTCTTGGTACACTGGTGGAACATCATTCTTGTTCGACGTGGACAACATACAGACTGGCAAATGACATGGCAGGACATACTTCCCCTACTCTTCTGATGACGTCCATAGGAATGTCAAATTTGTTCCATGACAGAGGGATAATGTGGAAATGAATGAGGTGAAAAACAACTCATGGAGGGTAATTCTCATACGGCTACTTTAAAAACGCTCTAATTGGTAGTAAAAGTTGCATCAGACGATGGTTTCAACCTCTGCATCTATTCAATTTTTTTGGGACCCAAACAAGGCTATCCCTTTTGCCCCATAGTTTTTACTCTAGTCATGGACGAGAAAATATTCAGTGGTTAGCAATCACCACGTCATCGTCCTACGTGGCGCGCGCGAGCCTAGGTGGTTCCATTGATAGGTCGACACGTGTCCTTCGGCTTGGACCGGCTGGAAAATAGAAAAGTGGAGGATTTCTTTTTCTCTCTCCTCTGCTGCGGACAGGAAAGGGACTGACAGAAGCAATATTTAATGTTCTTGCCGCTCAAAAACCTCTCTACTCTTTTCAATTTTCAAGCATTTTTTGCCTTCTCCTTTGTCTAGCCGAGAAGAGAGAACAGAGACACCATCTCTCTTTCTCCAGCGCGCTCGACCGCCTTCACCTTCACCTTCGCCTCCCCTCCCTCAAAGCCCCCGTCGGTCGTAGGTGCTACTGCTCAGATGAGTCTCAAGCCCCTTTCGCCTCTGCCGTAGCACACCCGACCGCCTTCGCCTCCCCCTCCCCCAAAGCACCCTTCGATCGCAGGTGCTGCTGCTCATATGGGGTCGCAGCTGCTGGTCCCGAGCTCCCTTCGCCTCCGTCGTCGCCTCCGAAGCCTCATCGGTGGCTATGATTCATCAGTTGACTCCTCTCTCTCTCCCGTGCAAGCTCGTGCTGGTCTCTTGGGAAGTCGCAGGTGTTTGTTTTAGCTTACCGAGTCTCATTGTCCCTTCACGTTTCCTTGTCTTATGGGAAGGTGCACTTGAAACCTTGACCAGTTAAGAACTGAAATGTTGGCTAGTTTTGTGATGGGTGTCCACATGGTCACTGACAAAGTAAATTTGTCCGAACCATATTCAGTGCTTCTTGTGACAACGATTCTAAGTTCTCTCTTTTTTCTCAGCCTCCAGTTGGAAAAGAAAGAGCCTCTGAAGTAGGCAAATGGGAGGAAAGGGAAATCAAAGTTTCCGAGACCAGTTGGGATGTAAATAGTTTGGACATCGCAGTGGCTGGACTCGGTTGTTTGAAGCATGGACTTCCTTTCGGCGATGATTTACTTTCTCAGGTTTTTGTTTGAAGAATGGACTTACTTTCGGCGATGTCATTGAGTATTAAAGTGATGAACTTCTTGAGAACTCTTATTGAGAAGACACTGAGAGAAAGAGGCGACTCCCCCATTGAGTATCCGCCTCCTCTTAATGCGGATCCTTCTGATGGCACCGGGCCTCAGAGTTCTTCTGTCCCATTGTCCGAAGAAGCCGAAGCTGAAGAGGGACGCAGAAAAGAGGAACTTTATGTCAAGGAAGAACCTGCTGCGGAGTGTTCTCGTTCTACTGAACACGAACTTTTAACCAAAACTGAACCTCAAAAGTTATCCTCCATCGAGAATATAATCCCCAGCGGAAACCATACTCTAGTTGACAATTGTCCCTGCGAAGCTGTGTCCCAAATTCGTTTGCTAAAGAGCGAAGTCTGCAATGGTCCTTCTGGCGATTCAAACGGGGCCGTGCGGAGGATCATTCCAAAGAGCAGTTCCAATTTCAGGAGAGGATCAATGAAGGTGAAAGAGGGGCCGATTGTTCAGAAAGCAACACCGGCTCAGAAGGGCAATATCATTGGCAGCATAAATCCGAGGGCAGAGTTAACGGAGGCTTGGTGATGAAGGGGGTCTTGGTTTACGGGCGGTTTTGATTCGGGTCAGGGAAAATCGTCCAACTGATCAAAGTTGGCATGCTGTGTATTGTCCTTTGAGAAGTGCTTTTGTTTCTAGTCTCAACGTGTGTTTGTGGAAAGTGGTTTGTTATCTGTTGATGTTCTGGAGCATTTCCTCACATCATGTGGAAAAATCCCTTGTGCATTTCTAACATCGTGCTATAGGCTTCGACAAGATCCAGCCCTCTGTTTTCAATTAACGTGAGGGCAAGCACTAGCAGACCCTTGGTAGGCTTTGAATTAACAAAACCATGAGTTGTGTTAGTTTATTCTTCAATATGACCAGTTAAACCATCGAGCCAATGAACAGTTTCTGCATCCGAAAATCATTGAGCTAATTCTCAATGGAAGAATGGGGAAATGAGACAGGTGGGTAACCCTTTAATTCATATCCATAATTTTTTGAGAATGTTCTTTGCAATGCCTGGCATATAATCCCTAGAACATTCAGTTTTTCTCAGCATCATATCATCACTTCGTTTGACATTTGAGGAGATGGTGGGGATACCGCAATGCATCTTAAAGTGACAAAGTTGCCAAAATGGCCGTCCGAAATACAGTGACATGTCGCCCTTAACGAAACTACGGCTATATACGATGAAACATACACGACAGATGCTCAAATGTTGTAAGCTAAACAAGGAGATTTCTCTCTTTTTCTAGTTGATTACACACTTTGATTTTTACATTTTCACAAAGTGCCTTTGGTTAAGAAAGGAAAATACATGGCAGATGGATGAAGTTGGGGCTGCATTTTGCATTTGCAATCTTGCAATCGATTGAGATTACTATGTGAGTCAAAGCTGTCCTAGTAGGGGATGTAGGCCTATCCTGAAGAACTATCCTGCAAGGGAACTTCAGCGAGGCTGTTGGATGACGCAGGGGATGCATATTGCTTTCACATTCTTAGCTGGCTTCTCTGCATATTTTGCCAGTTCTTTCTTTGTTCATTGGCGTTCAACGTTCAAAGACTTCAACAAGTCCGCACTTTCCGTCATTGCACCAATATCCTCAAGGCCTGCTATTTTGGAGAAACCAAGAAGAGAAATCATTATTCATTAAGAGTCCTACATAACCAAAGAACATTCAACACGTTTAAGCAAGCATGCCCTCTTCTGCAAATATGACTTTCTTGTAGGGCTATACCTTTTCCAGGTCTTTCAAGGAAAGGAGCCCGATCCGGAACCAAAGGTTCTCGTGAAGTGACTTCGATGCCGTTGTATGTCCATAATGACAGGGTTGCTTCGCCCTTGAGGCCTATAGAAAACCAACCGAGTCCAGCCACTGCGATGTCCAAACTATTTACATCCCAACTGGTCTCGGAAACTTTGATTTCCCTTTCCTCCCATTTGCCTACTTTAGAGGCTCTTTCTTTTCTAACTGGAGGCTGAGAAAAAAGAGAGAACTTAGAATCGTTGTCACAAGAAGCACTGAATATGGTTTGGACAAATTTACTTTGTCAGTGACCACGCAGACACCCATCACAAAACTAGCCAACATTTCAGTTCTTAACTGGTCAAGGTTTCAAGTGCACCTTCCCATAAGACAAGGAAACGTGAAGGGACAATGAGACTCGGTAAGCTAAAACAAACACCTGCGACTTCCCAAGAGACCGGCACGAGCTTGCGCGGGAGAGAGAGGAGTCAACTGATGAATCATAGCCACCGATGAGGCTTCGGAGGCGACGACGGAGGCGAAGGGGGCTCGGGACCAGCAGCTGCGACCCCATATGAGCAGCAGCACCTGCGATCGAAGGGTGCTTTGGGGGAGGGGGAGGCGAAGGCGGTCGGGTGTGCTATGGCAAAGGCGAAGGAGCTTGGGACTCATCTAAGCAGCAGCACCTGCGACCGACGGGGGCTTTGAGGGAGGGGAGGCGAAGGTGAAGGTGAAGGCGGTCGAGCGCGCTGGAGAGAGATGGTGTCTCTGTTCTCTCTTCTCGGCTAGACAAAGGAGAAGGCAAAAAATGCTTGAAAATTGAAAAGAGGAGAGAGGTTTTTGAGCGGCAAGAACATTAAATATTGCTTCTGTCAGTCCTTTCCTGTTCGCAGCAGAGGAGAGAGAAAAAGAAATCCTCCACTTTTCTATTTTCCAACCGGTCCAAGCCGAAGGACAATTGTCGACCTATCAATGGAACCACCTAGGCTCGCGCGTGCCACGTAGGACGATGACGTGGTGATTGCTAACCACTGAATATTTTCTCAGTTATGGACGTATCAAGCAAATTGACATGCTAATCCAGATAGGCTGCAAAAATTGGTTTCCGGAAAGGATTCACGTATCTTATCAACTTTTTTTGATAATAAAATAATCCTATGAATCGGAGACATCGTCGATGTGTTGTATAGATCAGTTTTTCATGCTTAGAGGCATATTTAGGCATTCTGTACCATTCCGTCTTCATTTAGGCATTGATTTAATTAATAATCCAAAGATGTCTTTTCAATTGACTTTTTTATCAACCCGTGAAGTCAATCCTTGGTCAACACTTCTCAAAAATTGAAAAATCGTCCAATCAATTCTTTACAAGCTTAATTGGACTTCTAATTCGTCGATTTTACAAAAAATTACCAAGAATCAACTTTTTGATCAAACCGAGAATATTGACTCCCAATCTTTTCAAAATTCATTGATTTCTAGTAAGCTTTTAGAATAATTTCCTTCACGAAATTTAATCTAGGGGTTGTAATGCATTGAAATTTCAAGCCAATTTTGATAAATCGAACTTGGGGGTGGGCCAATTTTCGATTGGCAATTTAGGGGCCCTATCGATACCTCATAAGTAATGCCAATTAACCTAATTCAAATCTGATTAAACCAAATTAACTCAATTTCAATATATTAATTTTAGCAAAATTATAGCAATTTGGCGTAATTTGACCAACACAATGAATCGGGACTCATAAGGTTAAGCTAGGTCGACCCAATTAACTTGACTTAGTTCGAACCATTTGGGTCAAAGTCCAGTTTGGCCAATTGGATCCAATCAAGTGTGATAGCCAAACCCATCTGCCTAATTTGAGAAAAAAGGATAATTAGAAGGCATGGGCAGACCCGGTCAACTCGGGTCCACTCAATTGGACTCAAATCAACTTGGTCAATCCTTGATTGGGCTCAACCGATCCACTTAGCCAAGACTTAAAACTCAATAAATAAATAAATAAAAAATAGACCAGTTTAATACTAACAGGATCCTGGGTCAACTCGATGAACCTGGGCTGACCCAGGTAGACCTAAATGGACCCGGCCCATTTGGGTTGAAGCCTAAAGGCCAAGCATCACCAACCCAGCCCAACCATTGTCAGTCCTCTCTTTCTCTCTCTCTCTCCTTACACTAAAATACAAAAGTGTGAACATCCCAAGTGCTGGCACAAGTGGATGTATAAGTGCCAAAATGTTTAAAAAGTACATTTAAATATCAAAATAAGAGAAAAAATAAACACTTAAGTGCCAACAACAAATCCTGTTAAATTTCCAATGAGTCACACTGGAGTTGACACTTAAGTATTAAATTTTAAAAAAAGTAATACTTAAGTGTACATTTTAGAATTTTTGACACCTATATGTCTACTCGTATCAAATATTGGCACTTGGGTTGTACTTCTTTTGTAAAATACACTTGCCACGTCACATCTTCTTGGGAAGCCCAATCTCAAACATCTATTATTTATCAAATCATGGCCTTCCAAATTGCCAAGTCATCAATCCATTTGACAATTGGGTCTCCTTTTATTTGTTTATTTTTGCTGATGGTTTGCCCCTTTTCTTTTTTTAACCAAGCATGTCGTCTTCCATTCCCTTTCACCTCTTTTTCTTAGCCATGTTGATAAAGAGTCTTCTTTTAACTCTTTGGGTTGAGTGAGCGTGAACCCGGGGGAGTGGACCGTAAGCCTTACGAGAAAACTTATTGACACGGCAGTCAGTGGGCAGACAAGAAATTCACAAAAGCAAGAAAGAAATGCAGAAGGACTGCTTTCTAGCTCGAAAGCAAGAAAGGGGCTCATTTCCCCCATTTCCCCATGGGGTCCACATTAGAAAGGGAACTTCCTGTCTTCTTTTTCTCCATTTGATGTGCCACGAGGATAAGTGCAGGCAGCACTCAAGAACCATTCCTCACTGAAGGACCATTCTTCACTCAAGATCCATTTCTTCATTCTTTCTTATTTGTTGCCTCCATCTTATTCAGGCTCGCCACTGTCAATATTCTCTCCTACGATATCACCACTACTTTTGATAATTTCGCTCAAGTTATATATATCAACTAACACTTTATGCACTTAGCCTATATAGTAACAAAGTCCCGCATTTCACATCACTTTTTTCTTTAGAGAAATGAAGATGTGGACGAATTTACGTGACATCGCTAATCTGGCCATCCAAACAGTCATGATTTACAGCTTTTGTGTCATGATGATTTGATTTTAGTATATAAATCAGCCGACACTTTATGTATAATTTGTCAAATTAGCCAAAGTTCAAAATTGCCATATTCTTTATCCAATTCTTGATGTTCCTATTCATTGGAGGAAATACATTTGGATACATGACAATTTGATTTAACTTGGAAGCCACCAGACATGATTCCTTGACAATTTGACATATTAGATGTATGCTAGTTCCATGTATAAGACAAGTTCGAAAGACTTGAGAATAAATATAACGTGTGAATCTTGTGTTTGGAAGTTTGATACTGTTTATATGATGGATCCTCCTTGCTATAATGGCTTTCTTAGTAATTCTTCAGCATTGCTCCGATTTAAATTACGGATTGCAGTGTGGCAACGTTCATTATGTGTATCAGCAAAATTCTTGTTTTCCTTTTTGCTGTTTTTTTTTTTTTTTTGGTGTAGATGGTAATGTTCTCCATGTAACCATTAGTAGATGAACTAATAAATTTAAGAAAATATCAACTCAACAATGACACCTAAAAATTGTAGAAGTCAGCTGTTAATTTGTGCAAGGAATGATTCCATATCACCACAAATGTCAAGATTTCGCATATTCAGCTTCAATCCCATACTAAAAACCAAATGGGAACTTGCCAAAGATCTATAATGATATATATATATATATATATGTATGTATGTATGTATGTATGTATGTATGTATGTATGTATGTATGTATGTATGCACACACCTTAATATGGTATGGTCAATACTAACGTGGAAAATTCTTGAAAAAAAATTAAAATAATTTGTGAATCTTTTTTCCTTTCTTTCCTTTCTTTCCTTTCATCTTCTTCCATTTTTCTTCTTTCTTCTTTCCCTCCGCTGGTCCAGGGCCTTGGCGAGGTCACCAACCACAAGTGAGGCCTACACCTCCCTTGCCTGGCCTAGATCCGGCAAGGGCCCCTCAGTCAAAAAAAAAAAAAACAAAGAACAAAAAAAGAAAAGAAGAAAATTTTTTGTAAAAATTGTATACACTAATGCTGACCATGTCACGCCCCGACTCTCGAGCTCTCGGCAACCCCATTTCACTTGAGGTCTTAAAATACAACGTCCCAAGTACTGTCGTCGACCAATTCATTTTATCTTGTAATTAAGCACATGCGGAAACGAACAACTCCCAAACCAAACAACAGGGATAGCAACAACAACAGCAGAGGAAAGACAACACAATTTTTATATATCTGAAGGTTAGCCAGCATACCAGCAAATACATACACGCTTTACTACAGGCGACAAGCTAAGGCCTACTAAAAAAGAGATCGACCTGGCTAACCTAACACTGTACAAGTGTCTACTCGCTGGCCTTAGAGGGATCGCTCTCTTCGATCCTCGAGTACTGCATCATCTAGGGCCTGAAAATGTTAACCACGACGGGTTGAGATAAACTCAGCAAGTTAAAGTCCTAAGCCCCGGTTAGAAACTTCGCTCGCCTCGGGAGTTTAACATACAACCTAATACAGCAATCAGTACAATACCACCTCAGAGAAATAACCACGAAAGACAGTTTAATACACATGTGCAATCACAGGCAACCCTACCTGGCATTGGCACACGCGACCTGCAGAAACTGTCATTTAATCCATCACGACATTAAGAGCATGCAAATAATCAGAGCATCTCACACAGCTTTCTCATGTCTCACACTCACACATGCTTTGATTATTACGACCCCTCCTCCTGGGCCACGGCACAACCTTATGGTTGGCGGTTCTGGCTAAACCAGCTTCGTCCTCTTTACCTCGAGGCACGGCGACGTCAAGGGCTCACTCCCAAGACGGCATTCCCGAAGGAGCACAAGACCCGCCCACTACCGCAGTCCCACTACTGACAAAGGCCCGGGACCTGCCCCTATACCGCAGTCCTACATAGAACCCCTCCCTGTCAGGCATCCAACCGAAGTCAGGCGACCCACTGGCCACGGCACAACCCCATAGGGATTGGCGGTCTTCTGGCAATGCCGGGTTCTCTCATTTAATGTGACCATGCAACACATCATCAATCAATTCGTTCTTTTCTTTGCTCTGTCGTGAATGCACATCGCTCATGCTCATGCGACATGCCATTTCTGATAACCCACGCAATATGTCATGCAATCTCACTTGACAATTCCAAAATCCAAATTCAACCAATCAACAATCACGTACGTTCCCTCATTCTCGGGAATAACTCAATAAGTCAAATACTTTCACTTCCACTCGGTCTTCGATCATGCGTCTCATCATTATTC
The DNA here is from genome assembly GCA_014858505.1 of Corymbia citriodora subsp. variegata. Taxonomy (NCBI): domain Eukaryota; kingdom Viridiplantae; phylum Streptophyta; class Magnoliopsida; order Myrtales; family Myrtaceae; genus Corymbia; species Corymbia citriodora. The sequence continues at coordinate 66,212 of MU089824.1, forward strand.
ACGCATATAATTAACAATCGGCACTTCAATAAATCATAACAACCAAGAACACATCAAAATAAGCCAAAAATTAGCTTCTGCATGAACAGTGCCGTGAACAGTAATCCGTGAACAGTGATCGTGAACAGTAAATATGAACAGTAACTAATCCGAAATTAATAAAATAATATTAAACTTAACCATGGTTACTAAATTTAACCTAACTAGGGTTAATTAACTCAACCATGATTAATAATTAACCATAGTTACTTTAGAAACTAACCCTAGTTACTTTAATTAATTAACCTTAGTTACTTTAATACTAACTATGGTCAATTAACTAACCCTAGTCAGCCTTAATTAACTCAGCCACCATTAACAAACTAACCCATAATTAACCAAGCACAAAAATTAAACTAATTAACCCCTAAGCAAGATTAACCCCTAAACAAGGATTAGGAAGTTAACTTACTTGGATCAGAAATCCGGCGACACCGGCGCGTAGAGGGGAACGAGGGCTACGAGGGGTAAGCTCAGGGATGGCAACGGATGACAAACGATGGCCGAAACGGGCCAAAAACAGTGCTGGTTACTGTTCACGCGGAACCGGTGCAGCTGAGCGGAAAAGGCTGAAACGGGCGGTTCGGGGCGACCAGGGGTGACCGGGGGTGTGCGGCTGGCTTCCTAACTTCCAGGACTACACTTTGGGTGGTGGTAGCAGCTCCGGTGATGGCGGCAAGGCCATTTTCTTGCTGGAAAACAGCATGGACAGCAAATAACACCAGAAATGGAAGAGAAAAGGAAGAGAAAAAGGGAGAGAAAGTGAGGCTGGGCTGGTGCACGAATTTTGGGGGAGAAAGAGGAGAGAGAAGAGGCTGCTGAAGACTTGGATAAGGCCAAGGCAAGTGGGCAAGCCACTTGCTTGAAGGGCCAATCAAAACAAAGCAAAACAAAACATAAACAAAGCCCACTTGGGCACAAAAGCAAAAGGCCAAAAGAGAGAAGCCCATGGGCTGGAAATGGAGGGGAACTTGGGCCAACTTGGGCCCCTCTTGGGCTGGGCTAAATGGGTGCAAGGCCCATTGGGCCGCCGGTCTTGGGCCCTCCCACCTGCGGGCCCGAAACCCGGTCCAATTTTTCCTTTTTCCAACGCTTCCGTGTCCAACGGAAAATTCCAAAATAAATGAGGCGACATCCAAATATATAGTCCTGACATCACTAAGAAGTCGGTTCCCAAAATCGGATTAAAAATCGGGGCCAAATTGAGTCGATTGCGACCGTAGTACAATTTGGATTATCGGGCGCCCTTTTTGGACTTTCCTCACATTTGACCCATGGTTAACCATTCTTTGAACCACGTTTACGCCAATTCTCGAGTCAGGGACGTCCCTCGATTTTCGTGTGATCCCAGGGGCTCAATTGATAATCCCGAGTACCAGATGAAAAGGATTCGGTTTACCGTCGTTCGTAATTCGTATCGAAGTTGTGCGGAAATCACCCGCGGATCGACTTCGTACTTCTGCTGAATCGATTTATTTCCGTTTCCTTAATAGTCTAATACTTAGAGGATATCGTTCCCGCCCAGGTCCTCATGGTCAAAGGGTTCGTTCCTGATCGAAATTGCGAGTCGTACGCGAATCATTTCCTATCGACGCCTCTCTATAATCCATTAACCCAAAACACACAGTTTGGAAAATTTGTACTAACTAGGCCTTCGACTAATATTGCCCTTTTATAAAATCCTAAAATGGGGTCGATTTTCAGGATGTTACAGACCATACCATGTGGGACAGCCACTATCCACTTCATCAATTTTCAGCCAATTTTGGCTGAAAAAAATTCTATTGACAAGTTGTAGAAAAGTTTAAGATTAAATTGACCAAATTAAAAAAAATTATAATTGAATTGGCATCCATATAATAGATTGAGGCCTTTTTTATAATTATTTGTAATAGTTTGACAATATGCTATGTCGAATTTAGAAATTTTTTTTTTATCAAGCTTCCCCCTAATTTGTGGGTAGTGATCTTACTGATTGCTTGTTAGCAATGATATCGGTCTATATACATTGGTCATAATTACTGTCATGTTTAAGCCCCATCCAGTAATTGTAAGAAATTTGATTTTTTTTTTATAGAGATGTTAGTTTGAATTCAAGATGAATGATTTTCCTAAATATCTTTCTGCTATGCAGGCTTATTAAGAAAACCTCTCTATGCACCTGTGATCTAAGATTCGAGTACGTATTTATGGATTGACGTTTCACTCTTCCATGAGTTTCTATCTGGGGATGCAATATCCAATAATGATAAGCTTCCTTCTTTTTCTTTCTTATCGTGTAGATACCAATATCTCTTAAGCTTTCACACCATTTCGACCAAAATAAATAAATAAATTTTCACACCATTTGAATAAAGCCGCTCTTTGTGGATATAATCCTTGACTAATCACCAATTCACTTTGAAGAATGAATGGTGACAAGGCAACTGTGAAGGCATACATTGAAAAGTAGAGAAAAAATCAACTATAGGGTCCCCCTATATTTGTTTATTTTTGCTGATGGTCTGCCCTTTTTCTTTTCTTTTTTTTGTAAATTTTATCTAGGCATGTCGTCTTCCTTTCCCTTTCACCTCTTTTTCTTAGCGTCTATTTTGGGTCGAGTGAGCGTGAACGTGGGGTTGTGGAGCATAAGCGACGACGCACTAGAGAAAACTTCTGGAGAGAGCAGTTAGCAGTGAGATAAGAAATTTACAAAATCAAGAAAGAAGGGCAAAAGGACTGCTTTCTCGTGTGAAGGCAAGAAAGGGAGATCATTTCCCACATTTCTCTGTCGGGTCCACACAAGAAAGGAACATTACTCTCGTCTTCTTCTCCATTTGATGTGCGACGAGGAAAAGTGCGGGCAGCACTCGAGAATCATTTTCTTCACCCAAGACCCATTTCTTCGGTGATTCTTAGTCGTCGCCTCCATCTTATTCAGGCTCGCCGCTGTCAAATTCTGTCCTTCAATATCACCACTGCTTCTGGTAATTTCGCTCCAGTTTTTCGCAATGCTTAACATCAGTTGATTGTTTTATAAAGTGTAAGATAAGATATTTATTGCAATCCGTGATTGATTCTCCATGTCTGTACTGTAGTCTAACGCATTACATCTTGATTTACTTTGAGTGGGATTAGTTCATTTCATTTTGGTTGATTCTTGTTTTTAGTTGGGGGTACATAATAAGCAATTCAAGACGAAGTATTTATCAAAGTAAGAGACGAGAAGAACGGTTTTAAAAACTACAAGAGAGAAACATAGGAGAAACCAGGACAACGATTGATTTGATGCACCCATTCTTCTGTATGCCACTTACAGCTTTCATATTCATCACATATCAACATCGACAACTACCTGGTAACTTCAACAGTGTTTTTAGTGTTTTGATTCGATGCTTTGCAGAGAAAGGAAGAGTTTTTGCTAATCAAAACGGACGAGAAAAGAAGCGAACATAACAGATGGACTTATCCCCTCTATTTGCTCCCTTTCACATGCTTCAATGCCTTCCGTTTTTTTCGCAGCTGCAACTATGCTTTCAAATCTTCTATGATGTTTCACAAGCTTATTCAAGCTATGTTCACGTGGGAAAAGTGTCAAAAAAGTTTTAAATCTATTGCATTTATGCCAATTTAATCCTAAACCTTTTGACTTAATGGCAATTCAATCATAAACATTTTAATTTGATGCCAATTCAGTCCTAAATTATAGTAATGCCAGTTTAATCATTAACTTTTTTAATTAGTTTAATTTAGTCATAAACATTTTGGCTTGATGTCAATTTAGTCCTTCCAGCCAACTTTAGCCGAATTTTGTTGATGTTGATGCTGGCCAACTGATGTGGCACTGCTAATGCTGAAATTGACAATTTTTAATAAATTTTTAATATTTTTTTTTTATTTTCTTATAATTTTTTATTTTATTTTTTCTCTTTTTCTCTTTCTTTCTTTGTTTCTTTCTCTCCTTCCTCTTTCTTCTTCGTTTGGGCAGTGGCCGGCTAGCCGGTGATGGCCAAGCAAGCCAACCCAACCAGGGCGAGGTCGAGGGAGGGCTTGGCCAAATTTGGCCCGGGCAAGATCCAGCAAGGTAGGGTGAGGTCGACCCTCTCTTAGGTGAAGGCAATGCCGACAAGGGCTACCCTTGCCAAATTTGGCAAGGGTTGGCCATGCCTAGGCCAGATTCGCTGAGGTCAACCCTCACCCAAGTAAAGGTTAGCCTCACCTAGGCCAAATCTGGCAAGGCTAGCCCTCACTGAGGCTTGGCCTCACCTTGGCCAAGCTAGCCCGCCCACCTACTCAGCCACAACCCAAATGAAGAAGAAAGATAGTGGAGAGAAAGAAAAAATCGAAAAAATTATAAAATATTATTAAAAATTGTTCATGTCAGCATCGACGATACCTCGTCAACCAGCCAACATCCACATCAGGAAAATCCAACCAAAATTAGGCAAAAGGACTGAATTGGCATCAAATCAAAAGTTTTAGGACTAAATTGACGCTAATTGAAAAGGGTTATATGACAAAATCGATAATATCAAAAAGTTTAGGACTAAATTAACACCAAGTTAAAAGATTTAGGATTAAATTAGCGCAAATGCCATAGGCTTAGGATTTTTCTAATACTTCTCCCTATTCATGCTATTGAATCTGTATGCATTTGCATCATTAAGTCTATCAAAGTCTAGTATTGCCAGAGGCAATTGGCGCAGCGACATATCTTCTTTAGAATGGGATATATTAGTTAGGGAATTTAATTCTTGAATTTTAGGTACCGCTGTAAAAAGTAGTGTTTTTGTCGGCGATCTACGGGGTCCATCTCTTAGTTTGCCAAAAAAAGGAAAGTCCAGCAAAATACGAATATGGGTAAACTTCATTGGTGATTGGCGTAATTCGCTTCCGTTAGCGATCAAGTGATACACTTTATCACTCGTCAATGCACTATAATTTTTTGAACTTTTTTTTAGTTTTTTGGCAATTGATAGCTTTAACAAAAATCTGTCCAATTTTCGGACAGAGTAATATGACGGTTGCCACGTTTGAGCAGCCATCGGTAGATTTCACTCCACTAGAAATGGCGACACATTCATTGAATCCAACACGTTTGATTGTGGAACTTTCACATTATAGTCAGTGGTAAATTTCTGTAACTTGTCAAATTTACATGGATGAAACCAAAAAGAGAGGCTAAGATAGCTGCGAAAGAGTATCTTTCCAAAAGACAATCTCTCATGGCATATTAAACTAATAGGTCAAGCAGTAAGTAAAGAATTAGAAACATCTATATCCAAAAGACAATTGACCTAGAATTTAAAAAAACGTGAACCGCAAATGGAAGACTCTACATAGATAAGATTGACACTCATTATCTCCTTGGAAAATTTTCACACAGTTCTGCCAAAGCAACAAGTCCTC